>VWZP01007937.1:371384-471477 GCA_013396995.1 Dicaeum eximium | reverse complement strand
ATATAATATATTATAATATATTTATATTACATTTATTTATTATATTTATAATTAATTAATTACTAATAATAATTAAATAATAAAACTGCCAAAGGTTTGGCAGCATTGTGGAAAAAAGCATTCCAAACTAAATGTGAGTTAGTGATGTTATTGGGCTACTAGACAAAATAAGCTTAATTGTATCTGCCTCCTTACACACACTTTATATAATAGTCTCTTCTTCATACAGCAGAGACCTTGGGGAGACCTGGAACAGGAAGAATTAGACCCATGAAACACAGAATAAATTATTTAGGGCCAAGAGAAGTGCAGACCTGCTAATTTTTCAGTGTTTTGTGTGTCTCTTTCCTGCTCTGAGTGTGTTGGTATCACCTTGGGTGTCTAATTCTTCTCATGCATCACAGAGGAATCCTAAAATCCTAGCTCTGGCCAGTGATTTTTCTGGGGAAGACCAGGTGCCCTCAAGGTTATATGTAGCACAACCATGTACAGTACAGTCAGATGCACTTTTATGTTTCTAGCTTTTAACTTGCTCCAAGTCATAATAGAACTGATGCCTAGAGAGGCTGACCTGAAACAAAGATTAGACAGTGTTAAAGAAATAAAGTAGGTGTTTATTAAAAGGCCTTAAAAGGAAACACCCTGGGCAGTACAAGAGCCTGGCCGTGGCTCTGCCCAAGATGGACCCAAGGTGGATGGCTGATCACGAGTTTTCAAACTTTTCTAAGTTTTACATATTGAGGTTAATTGCCTTATTACAGCTTCAGGTTATGAAGTCCCATCCTCCCAGATTGCTTTCCTCAATTTGCCTTTGTTTATACTTTTGGGCCTAAAGCTGCAGTGGTGTCCTTGGCTCTCTCTGGGAAAAGGATTGTTTTGTCTAACTAGACTGTGAAGAGAACTTGTTAACACTTTATATGAAGTTCAGAGTAACACACTAAGGCAGTACAGAATCTGGAAAATATGAAAGCTAAAATGAGGGATCAGTAGTAATAATAATAATAATAATAATAATAATAATAATAATAATAATAATAATAATAATAATAATAATAATAATAATAATAATAATAATAATAATAATAATAATAATAATAATAATAATAATAATAATAATAATAATAATAATAATAATAATAATAATAATAATAATAATAATAATAATAATAATAATAATAATAATAATAATAATAATAATAATAATAATAATAATAATAATAATAATAATAATAATAATAATAATAATAATAATAATAATAATAATAATAATAATAATAATAATAATAATAATAATAATAATAATAATAATAATAATAATAATAATAATAATAATAATAATAATAATAATAATAATAATAATAATAATAATAATAATAATAATAATAATAATAATAATAATAATAATAATAATAATAATAATAATAATAATAATAATAATAATAATAATAATAATAATAATAATAATAATAATAATAATAATAATAATAATAATAATAATAATAATAATAATAATAATAATAATAATAATAATAATAATAATAATAATAATAATAATAATAATAATAATAATAATAATAATAATAATAATAATAATAATAATAATAGTAATAATGACACAAAGAAGAAGCCAGGTTTTATTAGATGAACTTATATGGCTAGGGAAGAAAAGGCCAAAAGTCCAGATTCTTAGGTTCTCCCAGTCTAACATATTCCTGCTCCTTATAAATACTGATGAATATATTCTTAGCAATAGTGCATTTTTACTTGGAGATTTGGAATGGATCTAAAAAAAGACATTTATCATTCTTTTTTAAGCTGGGCACAGACAGGTCCTCCCCTAGAATGTAGCTTTATCACATTCCTGTATGCTGTAACATATCCTCTCTTATGAGATCTGATACTGGAGAAAAGGCACTTTGCTTTTGCTGTCAGGTATACAATAGTTAATCCTTTCTACAGAGGCCTTGCATTTCTCTCCAGACTACCATTAACTGAAATGTGCTGCAAGGTAACTCACAGTGCAGAATTAATGTACCTGAATGGCCAGGATATAATTTAGTTATGTCTACAGCAAGTGAGCAATGCTCAGCCCCAAGAGTGGCACGCTCCAAAACTACTACACAGTACAAAATAATTCTGTGTATAGTTTGGATCAAGCTCTGCTTCCATTTGCATCATTTTTGCAATGGTGACATCTTTGCATGAGAACAAGTCAGGCCAGATCACATATCTCCGGTGAGATGGTTAAGCAATAAACAAACTAAGCTGTGTATGATCATTGCGCTTCCATTCATCAAATGCCTCTGAAGGAACATTTGCATTCGAGCCAAGATTTTTTGCTTGAATGAAAAATTATCCCCACTGGAATCAAACAAGGCTCTTTGACAGAAGTACAGAAATCAATTTAGTATCTCTCTCTGCCAAGGGACTCTGGGCCTAAGCCTATCTGAACTCACCAGATAGGTAGGGCTCACTATCCTTGTAGGAGATTAAGGACCACTTCTAGAGCCCTGCAGAAGGCTTCTAATCAGCACTAAGACCTAAATGCCCCTCTAAGTGACTTTCATTCCTGCACAGCCATAAGGTTCCAGACACTTCCAGTGGTATTTCCAATACCAGAGAAAAATCCTGCCCTCAGACTTTCAGACTATTGGGTCATGCTGTGGCTGTATGAGGAGGGTTTATCCTCACTATGAAATTTTTGTCTTCCCACTATTTCAGTGAGGAGAAGTTGCAATTAATATACTTCAATTTCAAAACAGAAAAAAGGTAATTACAAAAATTATATTAATTGGGGCATTCATCGCCACTTCTAAAGATATTCTTTTCTTTAGCATCCTTGCTGAAAAGTACTTTCAGATTTACTAAAGAAATGTCCTCCCCCCATCATTAGTCTTCTTTAGAAATGAATCCTAAACAAATATTATGGAATGAGTATGAAGTCACTGAAATCAAAGGATACAAGTCAATGACTCCTTGATCTTAAGGGGGAAAAAAAACAAAACCAACAAGGGGTTACATAAAATTAAATCAATACAGTTGAAACTGTAAATGAAAATGTTTGAGCTTTGGACAATGCTCTCAGGCACATGGTGGGATTCTTGGGCTGTCCTGCATAGGGCCAGGAGCTGGACTTGTGATCCTGATGGGTCCCTTCCAACTCAGGATATTCCATGGTTCTACTATCTAGATAAAATTACAGTCATACCATAGAAAGACAAACCAGGACAAAAAACATGGGCATAGCCACCTGGTCATTAGAAAGGTTGCTGTTACATCTAAATACATGTAAACTAAGCTCCAGACAGGCCAAGACAAGTCTAAACTAAACAAATCTGACAAGTCTTCATCCTGAGGTCTTGCAAAATCAGTAGAAATCCTGTGGGTAGTTACTAGCAGTAGTTCTTACCAAGCTACTATGCTGCAGTACAGTCATGGAAAATTTTTACAAAACAAGGTAAGGTGGAGGAAAGGAAGCAGTTTGTAGCTGTGAAACAGCAGGCCAAAGGCTTACAAACTGAATCCTGACCTGAGCTGACAGAAGCCATGAGAAAGCTGACAGCTCTTCATGAGAACAGTCTGCAGCAGTGACAAACAGCTTGTTTTTCCTGAGAAAGAGTTCTAAAGAGTCTAAAACTGTAGAAAACAACCTACTTTCCCTGAGAAAGAACTCTAAAACTGTGATAAACACTAGCCACCTGTATAAACTGTTTTTACACTGTTAAATATAAAAATAAAAACTATCTTTCACAAACAACTTTTCCCAGCACGTAGACATCGAGGGTTTGAGTAACCAATCATACAGAGTAACAACTTGTTACTGACCAATTAATGATAAACAAGAGATGTTCTTAAAAAAATCCTATAAAAGAAAATGTGAGAAACAAACCAAAATCGATCCTTTCTTTTTACACCATAAAACATGTCCTACATCCTTCTTTATCGAACACCACAACACCACAGTTAATTTCCTTTCCGAGTTGTCTGTTTTCTTTACCACAGTTCTATACTTTCATTTGTTCTATATATCTTTCATTTGTAAGTGTCCTTCTGTGGGGGAAAAAAATGAAAAATAAAAAACAAAATTTAAAATGTTGGCACAGGTAGGAAGCCAACCTGAGTACAAAAGAGAAACCAATGTCCAACAGAGGTCTCAGAGGCATGGGAATGAGATATAAAACAGCCAGAAGTCACTGCAGCCCTTCTCCTCACTTTTCCTTACATTTTCCTTACATTTAGTGTTTGCAGGCTCCCAGTCAGCAGTGTTCCTTTGTTTCACCTGCAGGTGCTGCTGGCTGGTTTCACGGAGGTGCCATAAAACACCGCAGACTTCCCATGGGAAGTGCAGAACTCACTGGGCCCCCATTCAGCCTAACTTCCTACATTTACACAAGGAGCAGCTGAGGTCTCTTGGTTTGTTCAGCCTGGAGAAGAGAAGATTGAGGGAAGACCTCACTGGGGTTTGCAGCTTCCTCATGAGGGGAAGGGGAGGTGCAGGCACTGATCTCTGGTAATCAGTGACAGAACCCAAGGAAATGGCCTGAAGCTGTGCCAGAGGAGGTTTAGATTGGATATTGGGACAAGGTTCTTCACCCAGAGGGTGGTTGGACACTGGAACAGGCTCCCAGGGAAGTAGTCACAATATCAAACCTGACAGAATTCAAGAAACCTTTGGAAAATGCTCTTAGCACATGGTGGGACTCTTGGGTTGTCCTGTGCAGGGGCAGGAGTTGAGCTTTGGTGATTCTTGTGGGTCTCTTCCAACTCAGGATATTCTATGATTCTATGATCCCATTTTTCACATGTTCCTTTATAACCTGGACCAAATGGGTCATGTCCAAGCCTGAAAGATGGCCCACATTGCAGAGGGATGCAGGATGACCAGGGAAGAGACAGCAGGAAATGCCATGAGCTGTCTCTGGAGTGCTTTAGGACTGCGGGCAGCCTACTGCAGCCCAGAAAAAGCTGTGGGGGTTCAGGTGTGCCCAGAGGTGTTTGGAAACACAGCAAAACACTGCAGCACATGTAAGAGCATGTGCATCCCATGATCACGCTCGAAGGAGCGGAAACAGCAGCTGACCTCCCTCTCCCAGTATGCCAACCCCCATAACTTCCACAGCCTGTGAGCCTGGCTTTTCTTCACACCCAGACACCCAGCTCAAGATGCCACTGCCTGAGCTGTGTTTAGCCATTCTCTGGCTGACCCACGGCACTCACTGGCTGCTTTCTGCTCCACATCAGGCAGTGGGATCTTCCCTTTGATGTACAGAATCATCAAATGGCCTGGTTTGGAAGGGACCTCAAAGATCAGCTAGTTACAAGCACCTGCCATGGGCACCTTCCACTAGACCAGGTTGCTCCAAGCCCCATCCAACCTGGCTTTGAACACTTCCAGGGATGGGGCATCCACAGCTTCTCTGGGAAACCTGTGCCAGGGCCTTACCACCCTCACAGGAAAGAATTTCTTCTTCATATCTAGTCTAAATCTACTCTCTGTCAGTTTGAAGCCATTGCTCCTTATCCCGTCATTCCAGGCCCTTGTAAATAGACCCTCTCGATGTCATGGTCCAGCACCTTGGGTACTGCCAGGTGGGTATTCCAAAGGGAGGCACCACCATCCAAAAGCCATGGGCAAAACGCTCCCTAGAGGCTCAGCTCTTGAAAAGACCTTTGAATTTGAATTTTGCAACTGCATCCTACTGATCCTGTTTCCACAACTGAGAGACAGATCTGTTGGCCCTTAAAATGTATTTTTATGCTAAGACTAAGGAAGTAGCACAAACACTTTAGAAAGATGAGGGCAAGGAAACTGCTCTGTGAGAGATTCCTGGCAGAAAAAAGCTGCGTGTTTCCTTGGCACTTATTTCATTTCCTACCTGGAATGTATTTAAGGACTAATAAGAAATAAACATAGTTATGGGAAGGAGCAGTTGTCTGTAAAAATGTTTAAAAGTAATAGCCATGGCTTTCCATGGCCTTCTGTGAGATGTGAATAACATTGTTGAGTCTTCCTCTATCCTCAGAAGATCCATTTAGACTAAGAGTGAGCTCCCTGCAGTTTTATGGACTCGAAAACCTCATCTCTAAAACTGGTGAATTACCAATTAAAAGCAGTAATGGCAACTGCAGCAAAGGAGTCATGAAAGGTAGTAATAAGATCTTTTCTGTTTAAAGAAGACAATGAAAAGTGCATTTGCTTTGAAGAAACAGTGATCCTCATAAGACACTAAGAACAGCTTACTTCAAGCTCTACACGGAGTAGATGGAAAGAAAAATAATTCTTCAGATTTAGGAATGAGTCTCCTGTGGGGCTGGTCCATTGAAAGATCTAGTTCATTATCTGTGGAAATGTAAATGTTATGTCACCACCAGAGGAAAAAATGGAGTGAGCTTCTGCTTTAAAAGGCAGAGCCTTGCATTTTCTTTAATTTAGCTGCAGTAAAAATAGGTGCAATCTTAATTCACTCTTTTAAAGTGGTGCTCCAAAATCTAAGTTTTTATCTAAACCACCATATTACATTTCTGCACCTCTGCTGTGAAGAAAGTCTTCAAAATGTCACTTTATGTAAACCAATAGACTATCACTCTCCTTAAGCAGCAAATTATTTGTTGTGGAATGAAAATATTTCCAGTTGTATTGATGTTTTTTTCACACTGCTGAGGCGTTGTAAAGGTTCCTCAAAGAGCAAGGACATGGTCTGTGCACAGATGATTTCTTGTTTTGACCTCTGCTGTTTTCTGTTGACTTTCCCTCCATCTCCTGTGTCTGCTGCAGAACTAAAGCACAGTGCACAACAACAAAGCTGCTTCCAGGGGTCCACAAGAATTTCTTTAGCAAATAGGTATCACTAACTATACCACTGCAAACATTTCCCGTACATAAAATATTAATTGAAATAAGATTTGGATGTTCTTGTCTCCTGCTGAAGTTCTTTGCCCCAAAATTATTTACTACAGTCTGCACTTCAGAACAGCTTCAGAACAAAATAAATATTTGCACTGGTCTGTGTATTCTTGTAACTTATGCTACCAATTACAGGGCAGTTAAGGGGAAGTTAATGACTGATTTTGAAATACAATAATCACTTCTCCTGTGCTCTTATTTTTGTTCACTGTGTTGTGCATAAAATATGTCTATATTAATTTGTACATCATTTTTACAGGCATTTTGATGTAAATTTATCACTGTAAAGTAGAAATTAACAAATGAAATGTATTGCTGTATTAAAATTCAGCTCAGAATTTCCTGATGACCATTTACTTTGAATTACTTTCATAATAAGCTTTTTCTGTTTAATTACATGTGATGCCATTTAGGCAATTAAATTACATTTCTCCAAGAAGGCCATATTCATAAAAGAATGTTTATTATGTCCCTAACCTGGTGCCATGCAGAACTGTAGGAAGACAGTGTGAGTGACAATTGCAGTGTTATGCTTACAGGAAAACACTATAAATAGAGCAGCTAAACTTAGAGACACACCTGCTGTGCTCTCAGAATTTAATCCTCACACAGGGTGCTGAGTACTGTGAAGAAAAGCTTACAGGCATCACCAGGCATTAAGGTGATCCATCCACTGCAGAGTGGGGCATGGGTGACAGAAATGCCAGTGTTGCTGCAAAACCCCTGTCATGTGTTATTTTGGAGCATATTGAAACACTGTGTGCAGAGCTTTCATAGCATGGATACATGCTAAAAAATATAAGACCAGAAGATGACTACTGAGCCATGCCATCATCTCCAATGTCATGCAAGAAGTGCATAAATGTGAATTTCTACCACAGCACTTCCAAAAGCACCAGATCTTCCCAAGAGTAAGCTCCCTTGGTAAATGCCAAGGAGGAAATTCCCTCAAAACCAACATTTAAAGCCACTATCTAGATTTTTGAGGGAAAATGCCTATCTAGGTACCTTCAGCAGTTCCAAGTCTTTTTTTCTTGCCTGCCAGTTTTTCAACCAGTGCAGTGCATTCCTGCTCTTAACAGGGACTTGTAAGCCTGCCCTTTAGCTAAAATAAAAAACAATGTCATACACATCCTAGGAATTGGGAATTAAATAAAAATGCCAAGTGGCATGAAAAAAGGGAAGCTGAAATGTGAAAAACTGGTGAAAGGGAAACATATATTGTCTGCACTGTAGCTTCATCTCCATTTGTGTGTTTTATATGTGTACACCATGATCATAGAGTCATTGAACAGCCTGGCTGGAAGGGACCTCAAAGGTCATCACATTCCAACCCCCTGCCATGGCAGGGACACCTTCCCCTAGACCAGGTTGCTCAAGAGTCCCATCCAACCTGGCCTTGAACACTCCCAGAGTTGGGGCATCCACAACTTCTCCAGGAAACCTGTGCCAGGGCCTCACCACCCTCACAGGGAAGAACTTCTTCTTAATCTCTAATCTAAACCTACTTTCTGTCAGTTTGAAGCCATTCTCCCTTGCCCTGTCACTCCAGACCCTTAAATAGTTTCTCTCCATCTTTCCTGTGGGCTCCCTTCAGGTACTGGAGAGCCACAATTAGGTCACCCCAAAGTCTTCTCTTTTCCAGGCTGAACAATCCCAGTTCTCTCAGCCTTTCCTCACAGCAGAGCTGCTCCACCCCTCTGATCAAGTTGGTGGCCTCCTCTGGACTGACTCCAACAGGTCCCTGTCCTTCCATGATGGTATTAAGGACAAAGGACCTCAGAATTAAGACAAGAATGGAAAATTTCAGTCACTTAGTCCAACATACTTCTCTCACAGAGATCTCACATCTCACAGTTATTAATTAAACTATTAAACTTTAGAAACCCCCATATGAAATCTGTCTAGATTTTTCATCACACTGCTTCAAGAATCTTATTTTTCCTGATTACTAGATAATTTTGCTAGGTTTCAAGATTAACTGTGCCAGCTTATAGGCATTTGTTTCTATATCCCCACCATTCTTCAGTGTTTAAATGTTTTCCATCCCATTCATTTGTTCAGTGTACTAAAAAAGAGCAAGCATATCCCTTCAGGCTTTGCTGCTACAAGCTGAAGAGAACAAAAGCTCACCTTCATACCTGCAGAGAAAGGAGAGTATAATTAATAGGAAAAGAGATGCATAGGGAAAAAAATCCCAATTCTGCCTGGAAAAATGACAAAATTTTTGTTTATTTATCCATCACAGCCAGAGCCCTGGTCCATAAAACACTTCTAGGTCATACAATCAGAGAGGGACAAACCAGAGCGAATGTTAAACACAGCATAACATCTTAGTCTCATTATGAGGTTGTGTTTGGTAATTTCTAGGTGTATGAAAGAGGACTTTTCCACTAAGTCAGAAGCTAAAAAACTCTATGAACCACACAAGTTCAGGGGGCTGCGAATGCTTTGTGTATTTTTTTCTCAGGATGGAAGGAGGGTTGTGACTTTTTATTTTCAAAAGAATATAAGGGATGGGTACAGGTGGCTCTGTATGGAAAATATGGGTTGCCCACAAGTGTGGAGCACAACCCTTACAGTCTTAGGGGCACAACCATTATAGTCTTAGGTTCTGCTGAAGCTTGAGGTACAATGTAAATGCACTGAGCTCATCATCAGTTCCAAATATTCGCTTTATTTTCTGTCGTTTTTGTTTCAAAAGCACACAATTTTCAATACCCAACAGTTTTTGCTTTGAAAAAAAAAAAAAAAGAACAGCTGAAAATCGTCTTACATCTGCCACAAACAGAGGGTGGCACAGTCCAAGTAATTGATGAATTATAGCATGCAAATATTCCATAAATAATAATGGCAGCTTTCCAAATCTAGTTTTCTTTTCTTCTTTTCATTCTAGTTTTCTTTTCTTCCAGTTCTGCTGGTCCTTATTGCAGTAATGGAGATTGTCACTAGGAACTGTAAATTCACTCAGGAGCTAAAGAGTGTCTGAGAGTTCTGCAGTATTGATTGGAGGGATGTTATGTGGCAAGCACAAGTATATCAACCCAAACAGCTATCACACCTTCCATGGGTCCCATGAAACCTACCTGGAAGTTTATTGAGTTCTCATTTCCTATGATGGAAGAAATTGCATTTAGAAGAAACTCTCAAGGGATCTCCAAAGTCAAGAAAATAGCACAAGTCAGGCAGTTAAAAAATAAAGCAGGAAAAGGTGGCCATAAATAAAAAGCTGCTGGCAGACCTGGGTGCTCCTGTGCTCCACTGAGAGCTTCCCAGGGAGAGGAAATTTTGCAGGGCAGGTCAGAGTTGAAGGTGGAAGACAAGGCAGGTTTCTCAGGCTGTCATCCCACGAGTAGGCACATGTCATCTCAATTTAAAATTAACATCATTTGGGGAGATTAACTTATAAATTACACAGTGCTTTATAAGAATCAAAATATGTGAAGAAAATTAACACAAAGCCTTCTGTTCTCCTCAAGGGAAACACTTTTTAGCATTGTTTCCAGTTGATTTAGCCTTTAAATGAGTAAGGTTATAATTGGTAATTAAGCTTGCTGCATTTTGGGCATACAAATGAAGACAAAAAGTGAAGTTGCAGCTTCTGAGGGGAAAATGAGAGTAAGCATATGGGAAGGAATGAGGCTAATATGACACAATTCACAGCTTCATTAACATCCCCATGCAAGTCAGGCAGGCTCCCTTGGATGTTAACACTTCACTTGCTGAACTTCAGCATCAGATGTTCTGTAACAAGCCTAAAGACAGTAAAACATAGTTATGAGATGAGAAAGTGATGAAACACAAAATACCCTCAAGCCTCACTTACTCTCTTAAATGTAAAGATATGCCAGAATGACACCACTGAGGTGTGGAAGTGGGTCTGGAGCTCTCCATAACTTAGAAAATATATCAATCAGGTTTGTGTCTGATACAGGTATAAAGCAGCTTTGGATGGATATCACTATTCATTGTATTTTGCACAATTTTCAGTTTTCTGGATTTGGCCAAGTTTTCTACATCAGCACATTGGTTAAATATCCAACCAATTTGCAGCAAGAAACAGCAAGTTTCCATACATCCAAATATCCAAGTATGA
Source organism: Dicaeum eximium (assembly GCA_013396995.1). Lineage (NCBI taxonomy): Eukaryota > Metazoa > Chordata > Aves > Passeriformes > Dicaeidae > Dicaeum > Dicaeum eximium. Next base: position 460,477 of record VWZP01007937.1, on the reverse strand, counting down.
GAGCTTATGGAAAACTGAGAAGGACAAAAACTGAACAGACAACTAGCCTTTGGGCCAAAACCCACTGAAATGACTAGGAATCCTTTCGTTTAATTAATGAAGTTTTATGTGAGTGAGCTGTATGGTAAATGGTAGCACCAAAATTTGGAATACTCATGAGAGAAGTCACTTCCCAACAGCAGACTATGATTTGCACTTTCTTCCAGCTGTATCTTACCAATCCTTCCAACCATGTTCTAATTGTTTTGGTTGCTTCTGCCTCTATTCAGCCAGGCAGTTCCCCCCAGATTTTGGCATTAATGTCTCTTGGGTGCTTTTCCCAATGTGAGCAGCCAGAAACAGCTGCATTCAGGATCAGACTATGTGCAAAGCCTGCTGCAATTCAAAAGAGAAACATGTTACCTTGGTGTTTCCTACACTCAGCAATAATTTAATTCTACTTATGAAAGAGATTCCTAAATGCTTAAGATCCAGAAAACCTCTAGGTCAACAGTCTTTCTCTGCTAGGATTTTTACAGCTGGTACAAAAATGTGCCTTTGATAAATATATCAGGAAGGATAGAGAATGAGTGAACCAGTTTTTTAAAAAGCATTAACCAAAATATTAAAATCCGACAGAGCATTTAGCAGACTTGTTAGTTCTAAATCTTGTATGTCTTCTGAATACAAACAGGATCTAAGCAAACCTGGGCTGAAAAGCAAGAGAAGTTTCATTCAGACTTTGCTTAAGACTTCATCCAGACAGTGTTACCTTTTCCTTCAAAAAACAAGTATCAGTTATTTAACACACATGTTCACTAGTTCACTTTGCCAAGAAACATCCTAAGGAATAAATTTCTAACAGTTTCTCATAGCAAGACCATTCCTTATGGTCAGAATACATCATTCCACTTTTTCCTTCTCCATGAAGCTGTGCTTTAAGGGTTTTTGATGTGTGGGCAGATGGGAGAGAGAAAGAGTAGCAAAGAGAGATAGCAGGTAGAGTGAGGGAGGCAGAAGAAGAAATAATGAGAGTATCTCCCCTCTGCACACATTTGTGTCTGCCTTTTGCAGCCAGTGTCCTTGGCTGGCAGAAAATTCACTTTCAACTAGTAGGCACTGCATCACTGTGATGTAAGAGGAGGCCTTGTGGGCTGGAGACAAAGTCAAAAGTTAATAACTGCATTGCCAAAAGATATGTCTGGTCATTTAATGTTTCAAATTTCATTCCAGTTTGGGAGGTCACACGCTGTTTTGCTGAAATGGAGCCAGAGCTGGTTACTGCACAGCCTGCTCAAGTAGGTCAGCACTGCCCTGCTCCTGCTGTGGCGTGTCTGTCCTCTTGCTGCTCTGCCCATGGAATGTAGCTTTTGTTTACTGAAATATGACTGTATACCTGACATATATTCACAGGTGGAAATCTCCTGTTGTTCCACCCACTTCTAAGTCTTCTGATAATCATGACAGCCCATCATCTGCAAACTTGTATTCTTTTCTCAGTGTTATGACAAGTACCATAGTAAAAGGGAGAACTGTTAAGCTTTTGTTTCATCCATCCAAAAAACATTTTGCCTTTTAAGCTGTTGCACAGAAGAAGGAAGAATCATTCAAACTACATGGAAAATCAGCAAAGATTTGGGATGATGATAAATACCTTTACACAAGTCATTGATCCCAACGTGGAAAGTCTGAAATGCATGAAAAATATAAAAATTGGTCAGCTGAAAATTGTGTGGTGAAGTGACTGAATGCACTGGCCTTATTCATCTGATTTTTAATGTCACAAGTTTTCTATTCATGACATCAGGTATTTTGCAAATATGTTTCTGCAACTATTTTGCTATTGAGGGAACTCTTTAGGCTGCTTGTATACATGAATAGGCTGCCCTAGCTTGAAAACTAAACAAATAAACTTACAGAGGATGATGAGAATGTCTAGGCTGAAGAGAACTGAACAAATTATTACTGCAGGCATTCCCTTACATAGACAACTGTAGATGTAGATGTAGCTGTACCTGTAGATGTAGATGTATTTTTTAGTTAAGTCTCTACCCATTTTAACATATTCTATATTATTTTAATGAATTTCTACACATCATCCAAGATAAAGATATTTTGGGGAATGAGGATCTTTTTTTCCCCAGGAATTATGAAGCAGACAAAAAATTAATATAGTAGATGCTGAGAGAATAAACAGTACTAGAATAATAGCTGATGTCTACACTGAATAATTAAATTTACATAAATATACTTTTATTTCCCCTAATATCACTATACAGCTATCAGAATAACATCAAGCTAATATTGATAAGCAATAAAATTGGATCATTATTTCTTCATTATCCTGGACTCTGCAAGTGTGGTTATTAAGGCTGTTATAAACATTGCTGAATTAAAATCGTACATGACACACTCACTCATTCTGCTGACATGGCCTTTGGCAGAGGGGAATGAAAAATGCCCCTCCTTAACCTCTGCTAATAGGTTTTAGATCTTTCTCCAATTTTAGGCTTATTTGGGAGTGAGACAAAAGTCCCAATATTTTTTTTGCAAATTTAATAAAAGTGGGGATGTAGGGTGAAGAGATCTTGACGGAGCATCTATACAGGAAAAGAGTACAATATAAGGGTATAAAATATTTATTGAGTACTAAAGATGTGTGAAGAGGAAGATGTTTTTAATGTCTCAGCTCAAAGACAATCTCCCATAACTTTATTTCTTCCCACACACCAGAGTTTACTCGCAAGGTACAAATCTGTAGGAAATTTCATTAGTGCCAATGCTCACAGGACCCTGTGCCAATTCCATTTTCTGGGTATTTCCATATGAATGAAGTTCAGCATGTGGTTTAGCAGTAAAGATGGTAGTTAGCAATCCATCTTTAGTTCAGCTATAGAAACAAATACCTTAAAAGAATTGATAAAAATAGAATATTTTTTAAAAATCAGAATGCTATTATAAGCATTAAGATATTTTAGGGTTAAAAAAGAAACAGACATAATGCTCATTAAATAGAATCAGCAGGCATCTGATTTGAAATGGGATTAGTTCCCCAATCCTGCTGTGCTCTTTTCATGTAACTGGATGGATTAACAAAACAGGTTGGTTTTGAGCTTTTTTTCTATTCCGCTTATTTCAGATCAAAACTATCAGCCACCATTTTTTCCTGACTTTGCAGACTAAAACTTTTAATGACTCCATCAATGGAAACTAGGCCACTGTCAATAGTGAGCCTAATACTAACTGGCACTCTTTGGAGATTAAGGCTTGGCCAGCACATAGAGTGACATGTCATTTTAATTTTAGTTAAGTAAAAAGACACGACTAAACACAGCCTTTGTTTCTCATTAAGTTTATTAGAGACATGTGTGTTGGGCAGCTGCATGGAGCACCACCTGCATTTTCCAGAGGCTGCTAAATGGAATCAAGATAGGAATCTGGTATGTCCAGGGACAGGGTCAGAAAACCCAACAACCAATGCGTTGTTGAGTCTGGTGAGGGATGTGAAGGGCAACGAAAGCTTCTACAAAAATGTGAGCGCTCTACTTAACAGGGCAAGGGATCTGGTGACACAGGACATGGAAAAGGCCATGGTATGGAATGCCTTTGACTAGCAGTAAAAAACAGCCTGCAGAAATCACATGAGATCTGGGACCTACTGGAAAAGTCTGGAGCAACGAGGGCTTAACTCTCACTCAGGGAGAATCAGTCAGGGAGCATATAAACAACCTGGACATACCCAAAGCCCTGATGGGACCCACTCATGACTGCTGATGGAGCTGGACAATGTCACTGTGAGGCCACTCTCCATCATCTTTGAAAGGCTGTGGCAATCAGGAGGGGTTTCTGAGGACTGGAACAAAGCAAACATCACCTCTATCTTCAAGAAGGGCCACAAGGTGCACAAAGGAAGGCTACAGGCTGGTTAGCCTCGCCTTAATATCTGGGAAGAGGATGAGACCTATAATCCTGGAAATCATTTCAAGCACATGAAGGACAGAAGGTGACTCGGATCAGCAAGTATTTATGAAAGGAAAATCATGCCCCATGACCTGAAAGCCTTCTTCCATAAAAGAACGAGTTGAGAGGATGAGGTATAAGCAGTGGTGTTCTTTATCTTGACTTTAACAAGGCTTTCAACACTGTCTCTGACAATATCCTTGTAGAGAAACTGGTGGTATATGGACTAGATAAAAGTACACGAAGTGGATTGAAAACTGATGGAACTGGGCTCAAAAAGTTGTGAGCAGTAGCTGTTAGTTCAGCTGGAAACCAGTCCCTAAAGATGCAGCCCAGGGGCTGATGCAGAGCCAAGACTGTTTAACATCTTCAACAGCCACATGAATGATGGGACAGTGTGTCTTCAGCCCATCTGCTACTGGCACGAAACTGGGAGGTGTGTGCTGCCCTTCAGATTGTCCTTGACAGGCTGGAGAAATGAGGTGGTGTTTGAAGTTTGACACAGAAGTGCAAAGTCCTGAACCCCAGGAGGAAAAAACCCATGCACCAGGACAAGCTGGAACCATCTGGAAAACAGCTCTGTAGAAAAGGACCTGAGGTCTCCAGTGAGCAAGTGGGACATAATCCAGCAAAGTGCCCTTGCTGTACAGAAGGCCAACAGCCTCCTGAGCTGGATTAAGTGTTGCCAGCAGGTCAAGGAAGGCAATCCTTCCTGTCTCCTCAGCCCTGGTGAGAATTAACACCCTGGAGGGATGGATCAAGCACTGGGCTCTCCACTGCAGCAGAGCTGTAGGGTCACTGCAGACAGCCTGTGAGTGCCTCAGTGCTTGCAGGCATTTGTCCTACAGGGAGGCACAGAGAGCTGAGAGTGTCCAGGCTGGAACAGAGAAGTGTTGTTTTAAAAGGATCTGGTGCCTGGAAAGCTGTTTGTTTCTCTGGGTTCTTGCGTTGGGTGCTGAATGAGGCTCCTTGACTCCAGTATCAGAAGGCTGATATGATTTATTAGAATGACTCCATTATTCAGAAGGTTTTAGGGCTAAGGTGCCCACGTTCAGCGTTACATGTTCTTTCCTTCATGTTCAGAGCAAGACTCCCCAATGCTTACAAAGTCAGAAAGATAACAACCCTCTACATCACTGGCTAAGAAAGAGAAAATTACATCTCCTATGTCAGGAGACAGGCAAAGGAATGCATCTGTTGTCCTTGAATCCACACACAGACACAGGTTTGTTTTCACAGAAATCTGCAGAAAAGTCAGTTTTCCCATGGAAGGAAAAATGTCCAGCAAGTTTCCATATAAGAAACTTATAAAATGGCTGTGACAGAGAAGGCTCAGAGGGATCTCTTCAGTGTGTAAAAAATACCCGATGAAGGGACTGAAGAGGAGGGAGCCAGGCTGCTCTTAGCGGTATCCAGCAACAAGACAAGAGGCAATGGATACTAAATATGGGAAATTTCACTGAAACATAAGGAAAACCTTTTTACTGTTAGGGTGGTTGGACACTGGCACAGGGTGGCCAAAGAGGCCAAGCAGTCTGCAACCTTGAAGGTATTGAAAATCCAGGCAGACACAGCCCCGAGCAACCTGCTCTGGCTGATGTGCTCCGAGCAGGGGTTGGACCAGGCAATCTCCTGAGGTACCTTCCTGCCTCAACCAGCCCCAGATGAGTGTGTGATTACATAAATTGCAGTGTGTCATGCCCAGGTGATTCTAAAATCCACAGCCTACATTCACCCTCATTTTTCATTTTCTCCAATGCTTAGGCATCTAGGCTGGATTAGTAATGGTCTGTTTTAACACCCTGGTATGGCACTAACTCTTCCTCCTGCTGATGTAGGCAGTTTCTGGATGTACAGTTGGTGCAAATACACCCAAATGCACCCACCAGAGCTGGAAGGCAGGGCTAAGCCAATAGCCTGCAAACAGGGATGACAACGTCCATGCTACAGTGAAACTGTCTCTACATGAACACGCAGGAAAAGCATTTGCAACAGGGAAACTCAGTGGCCAGAGTAATTATGGTGGCTTCACCATCCACACAAGTACAAATTCATATTGCTGCTTGCTTCTGCAAGTACATTCCCTTTGATGCCCTACTGACTCTTTTCATTGAAGCAGTAACTTTTAAATGTGTGTGTGTGTGTATAAACACATAAACAATGACAGCAACAAGAGGCATAAATAGCAGCAGTGTCACTGGTTAAATGAGTTTCCAAAGAGGATGATTGTATTGCAGCAGTAACTGGAGTTGGTGTTATAGTGAAAAATTCACGCACTTCAAGTGGGTATGTGTTTCTTGAGGCAACCCTTACCATCACATAGGAATCCTACCACTTGGAGGATTATTATCACCAAAATACAGAGGATAGAAAAGAAATAATTCAAACAACAAAATTGAAAGAGAAGGTGGTACTCATTTTTGACAACCTTCACTAAACATTTTTAGTTTGTCATACAATTTCACACAGGCATCTGATTTTTCCTTTTTTTTTTTTTTTTTTTTTTTTAATCTATTGAAATTTTACTCTCGGAAATGAATAGGGGAAGAAACCATGTAATGGATCAGCCCTTTCTGATGTCCTGTTAAACAACAGTTTAGGATTAAAAATAAATTGTGAGGACAGTAGTATGAGGATGCTGTTTTCCTTGCATTTGCTGCTACAGAAAACTGTAGTATGAGGACAGCACACTCAGTATTCCGATAGCACAACTGATGCTGCCAGTTCTCTAGGAAAGTGTAGAGCATTTGCCAAGACACTGAAACACCAACATGCTTCGAAGCCAATCCTTTAATCTGTGTATTAGGTAGTGATAGACATCTCTCTTCTCTCTCAGACAGGTAACTACATTATTGCGTCCTTTTCATGTTGATATTTCAACATGTGGAAATCCATTAAAGACCACAGAACTTTCATAATGCTGTAGGTGTATATGGAGGTTTCATAACACTGTATTGATGTTGTTACAACATATTATTAAAAAGATTCTTCCTATCAAAAATCAGAGCTTTCTGTGCTCCTCAGTGGCCCTCACATTTAAGGAGACAGGGGCACTTTGGCTCTTCCCAAAATTTCTCACGTAATATTATTTACCAATTAGCCAAAACTTTTACTCAAGCAAAATGAGACTAGCAGACTACCTTAGATGACTTTCAGAAGACCACAGTTTGGTGGCTGCAAGGCTTGTTAAGAACTGCATTAGTATTTGTAATAAAAAGAAGACTAGAATTTGTAGGTGGCAAAAACAGGAGGAGTAAAACTGGTGAAGAGAATGGAGGGTACAGAGCACAGTGACTGCATTTTACACAATCAGCTCTGGGCAATGATGCAGAAATAAGTCTTGGGTGAGACAACAGCATGAACTAATTCCATTGAAGTTTGCAGTTTGCGAGGAACTTCCAGCGAAGGAGGAGGTCCTTTGTAAAAAGGCCAGAGGTGGTGGTGTGAGAAACAACTAACGAGACAGTGGAGACAAGTGTTACTGACACTGACAATGCAGCAGCAACACTGAGGCATTGCAGAGTCAATTGTTCAGAAACTTTGAAGAGGACAATGAGTTTGCCTTTCATGCCGATGAACCAGAAAGCCAGAAGAGAGACAGGCATGTCAGCAATGAAGGTAATCCTCACAGCCCAACTCCAAATGAGCTTTTGGATAACACAGGGGAAGTTGCAGGAGATGCACGGAGAAGTTGGTAATAGCTGGGGTGTGAAGTGACAGAGACACTGGGACAATCAACAAGGCTGAATCTCTTAATTAACACTGTCTTGGTTTGCAAGACAGGTGTCTGCTAAGGAAGGCAGAAAAAGCCTCCCTCGGAATGCAGAATGTAAACCCCCTCCCTCGAATTATTAGAATTTTGAAATTAAGGGGCTCTCAGGCAAAGATATGGGAATAGCAATAACAGTTCTTTACTAGTATATATGATAAAACAAACAAACAACAACAACACCTCCGGCACTAACCCTGAACAGAGCCCGAACCCAGTGACGCCGCTCGGCTGCGGCGCTTTCCCTGCGGTGCAGTTCCGGTCACGGCCGGCAGGGGCGCTGCAGCTCCCGGTGCTCAGGGCAGGTGCGGTGATCCCCCCGTGGCTGCAGGGGGCGCTCCGGCGCAGGCTCGGGCAGCGCGTGGCGGTGGCGGCTCTGTCCCACACGGGGAGGGATGGAAGAGAGGCCTCGCTTCACAGACCCTTGGGGCAGCCGGTCTGCTGCCCCTTGCAGGAGTCTCGGAAGCAGCAGGCTGGAAATGGCAGCAAATGAGCAGGAATCCCAGGGCAGTGAACGAGAATGTCCCAAAAACTCCACAGCAAACAGCTGGAGCCTGCGTTTGCTCCAGGGGTGTCCTGGCAGGGCAGGGGAATGCGAGGTCCAGTAGCAGGAGGAGAGTTCCCGCTGGGTCACGGCGGTGGCAGCAGGAAGGAAAAAACAGCAGGTACGGAGTCTTGCAGTGACGGCGAAAACTCCCTCAGCTGCCTGTGTCCTGTCTCATGCAGTGAAAGCACGAGTGAGCTAAGAACTGCCCTCCTGCCCCCAAATCTTCTGGTATCTCCGCCCCCACCCCTGGCACTGGGATTACAGGTGCGGTGATCAAACCATCAATTCCATTAGCAGCTCAGTGGGAAGAAAATTCCACACTAATGGTGAGGACAGAGCAGGGGGAAAAAAAAAAAAAAACCCAACCCCCAACAAACATGTAGGAGGAAACAAGATACTATAGGCACATTGTTCATGTGTAGCTCCACAGAGACTGCAAGATCTCATGCTCTGAGAGGCTGCCTAGAACAGAGGCAGACAGTGTTAAAGGAATAAAGTAGGTATTTATTAAAAGGCCTTCAAAGGATACACCTTGGGCAGTACAAGAGCCTGGCCAGGGCTATACCCAAGATGGTGACAGGTCACGTTTTCACACTTTGGTCCCTTTACATATTGGGGTTAATTGTCCGATTACAGCTTCAGGTTATGAAGGCCCATCCTCCCAGATTGCTCTCCTCAATTCGCTGTTGTTTAAACTTTTTGGGCTTGAAGCTGCAGCAGTGATCTTGGTTCTCAGCCTAGAAATGGATTGTTTTGTCTAACTAGACTGTGAAGAGAACTTGCTAACACTATATGAAGTACAGAGTTATAAACTAATGCAGTACAGAATCTGGAAAATATGGAAGCTAAAACTTAAGGCATCATTCTATTCAATGTAAAGACCTAAATGGCTGGAAGGTCGGTGAGGCATTTACAGTACAAAGAGGGAGAAGAGAGGTTTGTGACAGCAAAAAACCAGGACCTGAATGTACTGTCAGTATAAGCTGTGGTAGCTGCCCTCAAGGAATTGACTGATTTTAACTGGGCGTGAAAAGACAGGCCAGCAACAGAGGGGAAGAGCTGTGAATCACCACAGTAAGATATGAGTCAATGCCAAATTCATGGATAAGAGACCTAGAGACAGGCTCACAGCCATAAGGACTTCAGGGGATGTATTACAGATCCTGATTAAAAGCTGATTAACAAGAATCAGCTGCTTTAAGAGAAATAGTCAAGAATTAAAAGGCACACTGGACAAAACACAGAAGCCAACATGAAATCTTGATTTTGGAAATGATGGAATTACTTGAATTGTCAGATGATACTGAGAGATCAAGGGAGATTCCGGTGGAATTGGAGGGCTGATATCTGGGCAGAAGGAAGGCATACTCAGCTTGGGACAGCACTTTCTGTGACTTGCAGACATCCAAATCTTTGTGGATTGTTGTGATGATCAAGAAGGAAAATGAGGCTGTGCCAGAAACAAGGCTGTGGCAGTGGACAACACATTCCATTAACCTTGGAAAAAGAAGTCAAAAGAGCTTTAAAGAGCACTGTTGATCATTAAAGGGGCAAGAGTCATTGTAAAAGATATCTAAATCTATGGATGAGAAAGGAATGCGTAACACCATTTAGAAATTAAGTGCTATTTCATCATTTCAATTAATCAATGAGATCTTATTAGGATTAGGAAATCTTGTGTGTGTTCTTCTGAATAGAAAATCAGGATAAACTAGTTACTAGAAAGTCTTTCACCAGAGTGTGAAGGCATAGAAGTCACTCCTCTCCTCTTTTTCTCATTCATGACTTGTTTGAATACACACATACTCACTCATCTATCACGTCTCTGATCCACTGTACCCAGCAACCTGCTATGAGCCTTTGTTTATAAGACACAAATTGTTGCTCCACCCTTGTTTGCTGTGGCTTTCGTGTAATTTTAGGTTGGCTCAGCTTCCTTCATTTTGTGGCCTATTAGATGAGTAGTAGATTTGTTTTTCTAACCTCAAAAAATACAGGATGTGATTTTCCAGGGAATACTTTTCCACACTAGCTTGGTACTTCATTTCAGAGGCCAATCATGAAGCCAAAAGCCAACGAGTAGCTCATCCTTTTCTCACAGCGTTGCTGAGATGACATCTGTGAATCAGACCAGTGGTATGATGGTAAGCTTTTGAAATTTCCCTTTGCAGTGTCTCTTCAAGTCCGGTGCTGAGTTTACTGAGTGTTCTGAACAGCCCTGTATCTTCTGCCACTGAATAATGAACAGAACTAAACTTGCACAGGAGGAGATCTTAATGAAGGCATGCGGTTCAGTGAGCTTGGGAAGGAAAAAAAGAGATAAGAGATAAAGTCTGGTGGTGTGCTATAGCACAGACAGGGGTGTTTTACAGAAAGAGTGTGGAGAAACCACTTATACTGTGGTTTCATATGGCAGAGGGACATGGAGGAAAGGGACAGGAGAAAAACAGTCACATGGGAAGAAGAGAAAACCAGAAAAAGGCAGGAGAAGAAAGACTTGGGCTGTCTTTACCCCAGATATTTAGGCAGTTGGCTTAAATGGACTCTACTATCACTCTCTTGGGGGTCTGGGCAGTCATGCAGGAAACTGGACAGGAATCTGACAGATGATGGTTACCTTCAGCACATATCCCTGAAAAACCCTAAAGAAAAAAACAGGGTGGAAAATGGGTAGACGCAGTGAATACTTCAGCCAGCACTGCTGCCAAAAAAGAGGATCATGAGATCAGGTCCTGGAGGGAAGATGAAGCAAAAGGACTGGGTGAATGAACAGGAGGACTAGGAGCAAGAGATAAAACTAGTGGTTACATCAAGTCTGATGAAATTTCAAGGTGCTGAAAGGTCAGTTGCATTCCCACCCCAAAAACCCTTACACCACATCTAGCAGTGATATAGCTGAACATAGGGACATTTCAATGAGCTGGTGAAGAAAGGCTTTGATTTTTCTCTTTAATTTTGTTTTCTTCTCTTTTGTATCCCCTCAGTGACTCATTTCACCTTGCAGCAGCCATGGGATCACAAAGGAAACGGCAGGGATAGCGAATGTGGAACTACCCCTTTTCAATTAGGTTTTATGCCATACACTAAGGGGGAAGAGACCAGTCAATAAAGATTTTAAATACCACATTATAATAAAGGTTGCATACTGAATTAAACTGAAAGAGGACTGGGAGAATAAGAAGAGATAACAGGTCACAAAATAGACAAGTGGGAACAGGACAGGGGGCACAGCAAATCATTCCTATCTATACTTGTCTTCCAGAGGCAGAAGATAAAATAAACTAGGAAAGGTTAGAGAACACAAGAACAAAAGATCTGTAAAAAACTAGACAGCAACAAGTAAAAGAAACTAGGAAAAAATCCACCAGAACTTAAAAAAAAAAAAAAACCACACAAAAGCAGATGAGTTGGAGAAAATTCATGTATTTATTAACTGCAGACAGAAATGTCTGAGGAACATGAAGATCTGCCAGAGGGCCTAGAAAAGCGACAGTCACCTGACCTACCGAGGGGAAAAATATCCCCAAGTCCAGGGGAGAGCAGAAGGGAGAAAGTAGAGAGGGCAGACAAAGAAGTCAGGCTGATTTCAATATGTTACTTCTTAATTTTCAGGGAGGCAGACCTACTTCACCTAGTCTAACATTCAGATTTTCGACAAACTTTTCTCATTTCTTGAGTCTCTTTTAATATACAAACCCACACAGATGCTTTCATTTGGGCAGTGTCAATATTATTCATGGTCTCCACTGCGAATCTCCACTGCAGTATTTTGCCCCACCTCCCCCTGGATTCCTGTTTAACATTGTATTTTTCAGTAAAAATGCCTCTCAGCTTTAGAACTCCTAAATCTTTGCTCACAAAACTGGAACTCCGTATGTCTATAAAACACTGCCACAAGCTTTCATTTCCAAAATTTTGGTATTTGGAGGGAAGATGATGATGAAGCCATGATTTTATGATACAGTGTCCAGAGTACTCACTGTCATCTATGCATTACCCCTTCAGCTGCCTTCCCCCAGTGCTTGTAGGGCTACAGTTGAACCACAGTGAATCAGCCTGAGGTAGAATTAACTCTCTTCCTTTAAACCAGCAATCCAATCCTTTGTGTCACCTCACAAACACAGGAACATGAGAGAAAACAGTGTGGGAACATGACCAAGCAGCTGGGGGAAGGTGAAGCAGTGGGAATTACTGAAACATGATCATTGCCAAAGCCTCCCTGTTAAGAAAATGCAAACTCAGCAGGGAAAAAGAAACATAGAAAGACAGAACAGATTTGTTTTCTAATAAAATAATTTTCCAGTGTAAGTAAACTGTTAGCTAGAATTACATGCACTGATAAACCATGAGAGGAAATACAAATGTGTATGAATACTTATGAATTGCATGACGGGCAGCAGTTACAATTTCACAATCTTCATCTTGGTATTTGCTAGCTTTTTTCAGAAATTTGCGCCTGAAACATTAGTTCTCCTTCAATATTTTTACTGCAATGACCTCTATATTTTAGAGCAGTATTTGACAAGAAAAGAAGCTCAGTTACCAAGAACCATACTGTCTCCCACATGTCATTTATTAACAAGATTCATGACTTTCTTGCCCTTGGATTTCACAGCAGCTGCTGCTGTACTGTGGCAATGAGTTGTTGAGACTCAATAGACATCAGGTTCTGGAGGGGAAAATACTTCAGTAATTATAGATTTTATAAAGCTCTACCATCATTTGTCCAGTCTCTCTTTTTGTTTCTAAATCTTCCACCCCAGGCTGATGTGCCTTTTTCTGTCTTAATATTTCTTCTGGAATGAAGCCAAGATGCCACTTCTTTGCTACCCTTCATCAAAAAAGCAGATGACAAAGGGAGAAGGAAATGCATCCCTTCTACCAGATCCAGTTCTCAGCTTGTGGCAGAAATAATTTGAGGAAGATTCCAGTGAGCTCTGTGATGGAACACACTCCATCATCCTCCAACAGAAGCAAATCTAAAGTCAACTTGCTGCCTAAGAGCAGTAAAGGATGGAACTCCAGCACAGTGCAGGACTTCTTTCTTTCAGAAAATCATAGAAACATAGAATGGCCTGGGTTGGAAGGGACTTAATGATATTCTAGTTCCAGCCATGGGCAGGGACACCTTCCACTAGACCAGGTTGCTCAGAGCCCCATCCAACCCGGCCTTAAACACTTCCAGAGTTGGGGCATCCACAACTTCTCCAGGAAACCTTTTCCAGTGCCTCACCACTCTCACAGTAAAGAATTTTTTCCTAATATCTAATCTAAACCTACTCTTGGTCAGTTTGAAGCTATTCCCCCTTATCCTGTCACTCCAGACCCTTATAAATAGTCTCTCTCCATTTTTCTTGTAGGCTCCCTTCGGAAAAACTGCAATTAGGTCATCCCAAAGCCTTCTCTTCCATGCTGAACAATCCCAGTTCTCTCACCCTTTCCTCCCAGCAGAGCTGCTCCATCCCTCTGATCCCCTTGGTGCCTCCTCTGGCCTGGCTCCAGCAGTCCCTGTCCTTCCTGTGCTGGGAGCCCAGAGCTGATGCAGCCCTGCAGGTGGGGTCTCAGCAGAGCGGGGCAGAGGGGCAGAATCCCCTCCCTGCCCTGCTGCCCACGGGGCTGTGGGTGCAGCCCAGCACACGGGGGGTTCTGGGCTCCCAATGGCCAGGGCATGGCCAGCCCCTCACCCACAGCACCCCCAGGTCCTTCTCCCAGGGCTGATCTGGACCTGTTCATCCCCAGCCCGGATTGGTACTGGGGCTGCCCAGACCCAGGTGCAGCATGCTGGACTTTATCTTGTCAAACATCATGAGATTCCCACGGGCCACTTCTTGAGCTTTCCCAGGTCCCTCTGGATGGCATCACATGCATTTGTCCTTTTTTTGATAAAATCAAAGAAAGCACCCCAAGAAAACACGGTGGAAGAAACAATCAAAACTGCAGAGATGTGTTTCAACACAGGAGCCTCTGGAAGATTACTTAGCTTTCCCATAAATAATCCCACTTTGACGTGTAGGAATGCGCTGTACGTAATTTCCGTCAATTGTGGAAATTCCCCAGATGAAAGGATCGAGCTCTTCCCGATGTTGCCAACCAACAGAAAAAGAGGCAACGGGCAAAACCTGGCACCCAGGCAGTTCCACCTAAACCTGACCAAGAACTTTACTATGCAGGTGAGCACATGCTGGAAACAGGTAGCCCAGAGAGCGTGTGGAGTCTCTCTCACTGGAGATATTCCAGAAGTGTCTGGACGCAATCCTGTGCCATGTGCTCTGGGATGACCCTGCTTGAGCAGGGGGATGGGACCAATGATCCTCTGTGGTCCTTTCCAACCGTACCCAGAATCTGTGATTCGGAGCGCCAGCAGAGCCCTGGCCGGGTTTTAATATCGGTTCCTGGAATCGATATTCCATCACTGTACCTTTTTTGTTTTTAGCCCGCACCTCTAACAAAACCTAGTCGCCCCGGATGCCAGTGCCGTGACCAGGTGTACATGCCGCGGGCGAGTCCCGCCGGGCCGCCCCAGCCGCGACAGGAGCACGGCCCGCCCGCCCGCGCGCACCCCGCCCGCGCGGCGCAGACCAACTGCAGCGGGGGGAGCGCGGCCGCTCTCCGCTGCCCTGTCCGCTCGGAGGGCCGGGGAAATCGGAGCTCCTCGCTTCTCACGCTTCGCTGCCCATTTCTGAGGCGACTCCCGCCGTCCGGGTGCGGCGGAGCGCGGCCCGGGCCCCGTGGTGCCCCCCGTGCCGCCGAGCCGTGGTGGCGGCCCGAAGCGGCGGGCGGTGCCCGGCGCCGAGAGCTCCGGCGGAGGCGGCGCGGGAGGGCGGACAAAGCGGAGCGCGGCCGGGGCGGGCGGCGGTGAGAGGGGATGGGGCTGGGATTCGGGATCGGGGCTGGGATTCGGGATCGGGGTAGGATTAGCGGTAGGGAGTAGGGCAGAGCCGGAGATATCGCGGTACGGACGGCGGCGGGGCGTCCGCGTCGCTGGCGCGCGGAGGGAGGAAGGGAGGGAGGGAGCAAGGATGGGAGGGAGGGGGCAGCGATGATGGAGCTGGTGATGGAGTTGCTGGGGAGCAGGACGGGGCAGCCTTCGGGCGTGGGAAGGGCGAAGTCTCGGTCCGTGCCGGCCCCGCTGTGCGGCCTGGCCTCAGTTTCTCTGAAGGGAAAACTTCGCCGGGACGCTCCCGCCCTCGTTCGGGGCCTCCCCGTCTCGGCCCGGGCCTGCGCCCCGGTGGCTCCCGCAATAACGCGCCCGTCCCTTGTCGCCGCCTCCCCCTCCGCAGGGCACTATGAACGAGGAGCAGTTCGTGAGCATCGACTTGGACGATGACAACATCTGCAGCGTCTGCAAGCTGGGCACCGAGAAGGAAACGCTCTCCTTCTGCCACGTCTGTTTCGAGCTGAACATCGAAGGTAAGACTGGGAGCAGGAGCCTTCCTCGGCCAGCCCGGCCGAGGGGTGAGCGCACAGCCGGCTCCTCCGAAAGCGTCCATCGCGTTGCGGGTTTGGGAACGTCTGTCTGTAGAAAGTTTTAAATCAGTTTGTTTTCTAGCTCCTTTCTGGTAAAGGTGGGTGCTGCTCCTCCAGACGTGAAGGTGAGCCCCGTCTTTCCAGAGCCTCTGAAATGCCCTCATGTTCATTCCATCACCTGGCCTCTGATGTTGAACTTGGGATCTGATTCACGCTCTGCCTTTATTCAGCGGATTTGCTAAATAATTAGAGGGGGTCTATGTATAAAGCAAGCTTAAGTTGCAAATTTTGTAGCATAATATTCAGGGTTTTTGGAAGCAGATCACTTTGGTTTCACTAGATCTGCTCAGGGGAATGGAATTTTTGTTTTCATATTTTCTTTTTGAAATTACGAAAGAAATTTCAAAATTTCTTTTTGTTTTCATAAAATGTTGGTATGTGTAATATGATAAAACAGAGTTCATTATCAAAGCTTCCGAAAGTCAGCGGATTGTAAAGTAGGAGTTTTTGCCATCTTTTAAAAGCTAAATCTTGTAGAACCATTTTGGCCTCCAGAATGTATTTTTAAAATTTTAAACCTGTTTCGGTAAAGAATTTCCTCATCTTGTTGCTTTTCTTCATGCATGATTGAGCAGTAGATTATCTTTGTCCCTTTTTAAGTCAAATTGCTTGTCTTTGGAGCAACAAAGGAACTTCTTCCCATTACATAGAGTGGTCTTCACCAATTATATGTAGATATGACTACCCAGAGTAATTTATGTTGCTGTGAGGGAATTGAATATGAAGATCTCAACAGTGTTATGTGATTAGTCCCATCATTTCTGTTATCATTTCTTGATAACAGATAGTAGACTTTTGTTCCTAGTAGAGGCAGTGTATTTCAATCTGAACACTACTTTGATACTTCAGAAGTAATTGCCATGTTTTTTGCTTTTGTTGAGAAGAGACATGCCTGTACTTGGCACTTTTTGTTAAAACTCAAGAGCAGCTGTCTAACCTAAGACAACCTGCGAGTCTGTTTGAGTTTTCTTATTGCTTTAGAATGTTGGGTTTAGACTTCTCAATATGGAGAGAGGATATATCTCTCTCTAGGTTTTAAAAACATACCGACACAATGAGAATTAAGTACTTCCATTACATTATTAATCTAGTTTTGTTTCGAAAGTTTTGAAAGTGATAGAACACATTAAAAAATTGCTGGGTGGTTTCTCTGCTCTGTTGTTTGAGATAAGCTGTGGATTTGTCAAAGCTGCTTGTTATGGCTGTGACTTTACAAAGTGATCATGTGTTTTAAGTGGAATAGGTCTGGGATTTTTTGCTCTAAATAACCTCGATAGTAGGAGAGACTTAATCTGTGCAAAGCTTTGCGTAATCTTCTAAATTTCCAGTTAATTTTAAAAGGAGGCTGTTTGGAATAGAATAGTGATAAAAGCTCCTCTGAAATTACATGGGCCATTCCAATTCTTTTATTTTGCATATTAAAAGTATACATATCTTTGATCATGTTAACATCAAAATGCCTCAATTTCTGATAGTCTGTCTTTTGTGTGCCACTTTGAAAAGATGGACTGTGACTGCTGATAGGGAGGGGAGGCTTAAAGGTGGCAGAGGCCGTGTCAGTAACTTTATATAGAGTCATTATAAGGCTTTTTAGCTGAACTGCTGCATGAGTCAGCTCTTTACCATAGCTATGGTCATGCTTTTCCTACTTCTGACATATCTCTACATTTCTGTATTTTTTTGTGACAAAGACTGATTTTTATGCATCTGAAATAAGACTTTTGGCAGCCCTGGGTAGAGCATGAAGTGAGTAATTCACTAAAGCACAATGTTATACTGGATGTTTCCATACTGACCTGGTTATGTTTTAATGGAGTTCAGATGCATTAAAACTTGTTGAACAGAATCAGCTGCAAGTTGCATCAACTCTTGTAGGTGTGTTATCCCACACTTACAAACGAGTGTCGATCTCCCTGAGAGTTTGTCTTTTTATTTAGCATCATATTTAAAACTGCCAGCAATTAAAACCCATACATATATTAAGTATTTCAGGAAGTGAACTAGGCAGTTCTAAAAAGATACTCATGCAACAGCTAAGACAGGCTTGCTCATTTTTGGTGTTGATGTGCATGTGGAAGTGCTCCCTCAGAGAAGCAGGAAATAGCTGCTGTTGGACAGCAGGCAGGCTATTAGTCACAGCTCAGCATCTTGCAGAGCGATTGAGTACTCCCACTGTTTGCAGCACCCTGTTAACTCCCATGTGTTAAGTGCTGTCTGACTTAATTGGAATGTATGGCACCTCTTCCATCTTTCCTGACCGTGCAGTCTGTGCCAGGAAGGAGCATTACAGATGGATGTGCAAGGGCAAGCAGTGGGCTTGGCAATCTTAGGTTTGCAGTTGGACCCAATGATTTTGAAGGTCTTTTCTGACCTAAATATACTTCTGATTTGTGAGTCTAGGTATGAAATTCTGGAAGTAGGCTTCCCAGCTTTCTTTTTTTAGCACGGCATCATATTAACAAAACTGCTGAGGACAATTCTGTTTCCCCTCATGCCAGCAGCATCTGGCTGCTTAAACCTGGACATGGCAAATCCATGTGCTGGGAACTGATGCAGCTGAACCCTTGAAACAGACTTTCTCAATTGTCTATGAAAAAAATACTACAGAAATGTAATTTACTTAGCTGCACTTAGGTAGAGTGTAATCTAGTGATGGTGAATCTTTGCATCTCCTGGCAGCTGTGAGTTCAGCAGCTGTACAGGTTTGCCTGTGTCTTGATGGTGATGTTGATTGGCTTGGGTGAGTAAGAAGAGGAATTAGGGGACTTGGAGACCATCCCCATCTCTAATAATGACTAATTTCTGGTTTACTGTTATGACATGACTCGGCCCTTACTTTCCTGACATTGGAGTGTTTATTTGTAACCTTTGTTATATTTGGACAGTATCTTAGTAATGTTACATAACTGGGGGGCAAAATTGTGTTCTCTTACAGTCCTTTATGAAGAATACTGCTCTACAGAAAGCTTAATCTGTGGTCTGTCTTGATTAAATAACTGTTGCATTTCTGAATAAGGAAGTCAGTTACTGTGTCATAAAACCTTTGGTATTTATCAGATATCAGGTCTCCATCATGATTTTTCTAATGATAGCTTTTTAGTATTTTAGTGAAATAAACTGTGATTATGCTTCTTACTAAGTTAGTTACTTCACAGAAACTGCTGGTTTGAGTAACTGTGGGGTCTGTCCCAGAATTTATTCAGGAGTGATACATAGGGATTATTGAATCTATTTCTCTGAAATTGAAATCTATTTCTCTGGCTGAAAGAGTGGTAGCAAGGGGAGAAGAAAAGAGAATGTGAGCATTGGAATAACTAAAGCCAATATGCAGGTTTAAACTTAACCCTCTTAAATGTCATCAGTCTTTCTTGAACAAGGAAAGAGCAACATGCTCAGGAGAGTTTTGTAGTTCTGGTCTTCAGTCTAAAAGGGGTGAGAGCAGTGTTGTCTCTGGAAAGGGCAGGATTTTTTTCCTGTTGCACTGGCTCATCCGGCTCACTTAGTTTGAGGATTCACGCTCAGGGAAGCTGAGTGTACTAAACTACATATAAATACTTCTGTTGCCAAACTAGCTTTTGTCTGAAGGTTCATAGTCAGATGATAAAACACAACAGAATATTAGTGTGCTTCTTAAAGTTTAAAATATGCAAAGTACTTACATGTGAAATACTAAACATTTTGAAAAATGAAGCTGATTGTGCACAGTGTTTTTAAAGTTCTACATGGGGTTTAGAATATCCTGGTGGAAAGGATTTGCTAGACTTTGATGTTGGGTTTTGTTTGCCTTGTGCAGATGAAGCTAACATCAGAGATTGTGCATTGTTTGCTTTTCTGAGTAGGTGTCACAGTAGTAATCAGTGGATTGAAACAGGAAATGTTTTAAATTCATGTGTGACTGGTTTGCATAAGTCAGAAAATCACGTGTTGTGTGTTAGTTTAAACAAAGTTCTTCTTTTTAATTTCATTAGAATATGAGAAAATGATTAACTGAACTCTGCTAGCAGAGATACAGTACTAACAACAAATCTGCAGTGATACCTCAGGGGTGGGGAGAAATGCATGAAAACTCAAAAATACACTCTTTTGTATGTATAAAAACTGTCTGTAAATTTATACATCAACAAAACAAAATCCTCTGCCTGAATATGGTGTTTTGAAACTTTGGTTGTAGCATTTCCAAGTTGTGGATGCTCCATCCCTAGAAGTGTTTTAAGGACAGGTGATATGGAGCTCTGAGCAACCTGTTCTGTGGAAGGTGTCCCTACCCATAGCAAGGGGTTGGAATGAGATGATCTTTAAGGTCCCTTCCAGCCCAAACCAGTCTGTGGCTCTGTGTGACCATGTATCCCGTGTCTCACCCCTCACAGGGCAGCAACCAGAATGTCCTGCCTGTGGTGCTGCTTGCAGGTGTTCAGATTTCTTCCCATGGGAAGGCATTGCACAAGGCAGCTGTGTCCTGGGATCCTCTGGACACCTGTGGAAATCCCAGCTTCAGGATCTTAATACTTGAATGTTTCTGTTTGAACATCAAACTTGGAAGTCTATAATAATTATGACTTACCTTTACATTACTTGACATAGTGTAACTGTCTTTAACTGGTTTATGCTGGTATTTCTTAATGCAGAATTATTTAAAAACCTTCATTTCCTCACATCCAAGAGTTGTAATGGAGACAAATGGCAATAAAAGTGGAAAATGTGATTGTTTGAGATGATTTTACTCTTTTGCTTGTCCAGTGCTGCTAGCTACAATAACATCTTGGAGAATGCTGGCTGACAAGCAAACTGGCTCACTTCCATTTCTGTTTAGAGCTGAACAGCAAATGACAGTTCCCATCCCAGGTCGTGTAATATAAGAGACAGTGTAAGTGCTGAGCATCCATTCCCCTGATTTATGTTGAAGTAGTTAGGTTTCCATGGTCCTTTAAAGTGCTGATAGACTCAGCTTTTGAGGCAATTTCAGCATCAGGTTAGTGCATCTCAGTCTCCAGGCTGAAACAAGGATGTATAAATAAGTCTGTCTTACCACATAGCTTTTTTTCCTGTTAAAGTCTATAAAATCTTGTATAATATCCTCATTCTGTGTTCATTAGAAAAAAAAAAAAAAGGAGGGGGTGGGTTTAGTTGTTGCAAACTGTAAGCACTCAAATTTCAGGGTTTTTTTTCCTTTTCACACCCTACAGAAGAATATCTTACCGAAATAAAATGTGTTGTAAGGTATAGTTGAAAGAAGTAAAAATCGCTGTTTGATTTAATTCTGTTCCAGAGTATTACACATCCTTATTTTTTCAGTGTTAATGAAATGATAAACAGTAAAATAGATTATTCTGGCAGTAAAAGCTAAAAATTTCCATCGTTGCCCTTTGGACTAGACATATGAGAACTTGTTTCAAGGTAGCATTTGCAGGCCAGGGGTATGACTCATTTCTGCAAACTTGAATGGACATGTGAAATTAGCTGCAATTTCCACTAAAGCTCTTAAATACAAATTCAAGTCTGAACATGATTGGAGATGCTATTCTTACTCTGAATGCTGTACAAGTACCACTGAGTAATGTCAAGCTGTGGAGCTGGTTCAATAAGTACATTTTTGCATTCTTAATGTGTACATTTGGGAGGTTTCTCCATGCAAACCAGATAATTGAGTATTTATGTTACCTGGCATCATCCAGACTACAGAAATACCAGCTTATGACTTCCACTCTCTTTTAGGGCTATTTAACTGTTTTTTCTTAACAAAGCATGTGACATAATATTTTCTGTAGTAAAGTTTTCATCAGAATGCATTGCTTCATTTAATACAGTAGCAAGTTCTTCTTAGTGAAGTAGTTTATAAGGAACATGATTTTTTGAAAATATATTTAAGGGGCCAGCTGGATCTCTGTTCTGTCTGATATCTTTGCTCTTTGCTAAAATACAAATGAGCTGATAGAATTGATGTATGGAAAGTACTGGCATTATCATATGAAGGCAAGGAGAGAACTTAATTTATGAATAAGATAATATCTAGTCTTTACAAAGTGTCTGGTTTTAGAAGTTAATGAATGGCACTGGCATTTTCCTTCTAGCCAATCTAATAAATCATAAGATTTAACTCTCAAATGAGATTGCATGTATACCCTTAAAAATAGCAGTTGGCTTTACATCTTGTCAGGCAGATGTACTGGAGATACACATCTCTAATGATCCTGCTTTTCAATGTTGGCAGAATTGTACGGCTGAAGAATATCAGGTTTTTATCATTTAGACATGTGGATAACTTGTTGTCTTAGGTTATCATGGGCTGCTTTCGTTTCATGCATTTGAAACAGGTCTTGGGATCTGCTTTTCTGGGAACTCCCCTCTTGTAGCACTCTTGGTAAACAACCTATGCAGCAGTGGCTTAAAATAGATAGACATGAACATTTTATGTCTTTTGAAGCCTTTCTGTCTGCTGCAGGTCTTAGCCCTGCACACGAGGTAAGTCACACTGGAGCTCATCTGATCTTTGTGTTCCTAGTGGACACTCACAGATGTCTGGGAGCTGTTCCATGGGCTGGCTGAACATCCCTGTTTACAGAGTGCTCCTGAGGTGGACAGCTGAGGGGAGCAGCAGCTGGAACATCTAGGAACACACAGTGAAGACCAGGGCTCTGAAAGTCGGCAGCCACAGGCAAGGGTTCTTGCTTACTCTAGGATTAAAGGAGGAGAGCAGAGGTGTCTGTCACAAATCTCTCTGGAGTTCACTGTGCCTGAGAAACATTTCTTCTCTGGCTGTGAAGGCAGGTCTCCACAGCTAACTCAAACTGGAGACAGAAGAGATGGTCAGGTAAAAATCTTACCCATAAGTATTTGTAAATTCATTAAAGAGGCTTAAAGTAACTAATGGCATAGTAAAACTTGCCATTGACTATTCACGTGTCTACAAGCATTTCTGTTAATTTTAGTTTATCCTAGTTTCAGGGGGGATTTTCCACTTCAACTGCTATTCACCATTGCAAAAACAATTACTTTACAGCATTACATCAGAAAATGCCAAGAAGGGAGTGCAGGCTTTCTTTAACATTATTTCCAACTGATGGGTAAGAAAGACCAAATAAGTTTGGTTGGTTGTTTTTTTAAAAATAGCAAGCAAATTAAAAGACCCCACTGCTGAAGATAAGCAGGCTAATGATCACTGGTTTATTTTTTTCCTATGGAAACATTTGTGAAGGGATGTGGAATAATCTTAGTATTCAAGAACATTCGTTTTGAATTGGACTTGTTGATTACTATTATAATCTCCAAATAAGACTACTCTTCTAGCCAGTTTTATATAAACATGAGCAAACATTTCACTTTAGTTCTGTGTCTTTATAATGAAAAAGAGTTATACATAGCTCTCACTGGATCAGTTGCAAAGGCAGAAATAAAGTCTTTGTAGGTTTCTTACCCTCAAAAAAGCCAGGAAGCAAATATGATGGGAACTTTAATATGATGGGAACTCATTTACTTTCAAGTACAAATGCCTTAAATGGGGTAGAATTTATTGAGATGGGGTTGCTCACCTGGTTATCTGGTAAATATTCTCCCTGCTCTTGGCTACTTTACAGTTATGAATAAATAGAAGTTACAAAAATATGTGTTAAACTGCCTGATTGCTAGTCATGCATTTACAGAATTACTTTGTCGGAGTGGATCAGGAGTCATGTTGATTGCCTACCTTGCATAGCTTATAAATTGAAATCAGGGTTTGGGTTGAGGTTTTTTTTGCCTAGGCACTTATGTAGGAAGTCCCGTTCTTCAAGTTAATATACAAAGATATTGTTGAGTGAAGTGATATGTTCATATTTCATCTAGGACACATGAGTTACTAGAATCAGAAACAAATAATGGATTGTAAGCACTTACATTGTTTTATGATTTGTCTGGAGGTTTGGCATCAGCCTGTGAATCATGTGCACTTAAAGAATGATCTCTGGCATGAGATTGTTTCCTAATAGCATCTGTGCTGTATGGTACTCTAGATATTAGTGAATTTTGTGAGATTTTTTTCCCCTGAAGATTAAACTTTTCTTCTCTTGGTGATTGTTGGGTGGATAGTTTGGGGTTTTTTCTTGCTTTTTGAAGGTTTTTTTCCTTCAAAAAAAAATGAAGCTTAAGGCAAACTTGGACATAGTCTACAACCCTGTTTTTGGAAAGTAAGACAAGGAGCAAATGTACACATACCTGCAAATGGGGAAGCGAGGTGGGGGGAAGTTGATGGTTTTGTGATTTCAGACTTGAAGAACCAGATAAAAAGTAAGAACGACTGAGGTTGGTATTGGCAAACAGAAATGTGGAGACAGAACTGAAACCTGTGAAAGTCCCCAGAACTCACAATAGCTGTTTATCAGAATTACAGTATTGCTTCTTGTTTTGTACAGAAATCTTGCCATGCTTTATTAATCTTTTGGTGTATAGTGTTGAATAAAGCGATAAAACTGAATCATCTTTATGTATCACTTGGTCTATGCCAGCTCACTAGATTGTAGCTTTTCCTGCAGTTGTGATGAAGGGAAAAATAAGAAGTAGTCTGAGTGGAGTATGAAGTCTTCCCGAAAAGAAATGGCCATCTTTTCTGCCTGATAAAGCTGATGGCATTGCCCACAACAGGAGGATTTGTTCCAAAGAGCCGTACCCTTACTTGCTGTAATTCTGGTATGTGGTTGCTAGTTCGTGTTGGCACAGCAGCTGCTGTCCCTGCTCAGCTCTTCCAGAAGGTTATGGCTGATGTTCTCTGCATAGAAAAGGACTAATTGTCACCTTAGGACAAAAGAGAGATTGATGGTTGTTTCAGTTTTGTGTGTGATTGTTACAGTAAAAATCCAAGCCAGTTACGTGAAAGCTGAAGCAGGTCTGTTAGCAGTTCTCTGCAAAACTGGTTTGGATTTGCACATTGTCAGTTCCTTATTTCATTCAAGATGCCTTAGATAGGACCCCCTTGGGGGTTTTGCAGTGCAATAGGAGAAGGGGTAGGATGTAAATTCTGATCTTGTATACTGGAAGTGTTTCGCAATAATCTGCCCTGAGCTCAGGAAGAGGGACATTGTGGCCAATGTGTTGCATATAAATAGCAAAGCTTAAACTCTTGAAGTAGCATGTGGTTTTTCTTCTGTAATAATTGCTCATTTCAGGCACTCTATTACTGAGTTCAGATAAAACAGATCTCTTTGAGTGGCATGTCTCTAGAATGGGAAAGTCAGCAATGTTCAGAACTCTTAAAGATAAAATCATCAGAAGGAAAGACTTGAATAACCTTGAGCTTAAGACTTGGATATAGTTCAGTTGGGGCTTCATGAAGTCATGCTACATTTGTTCTTTCTTTGTGTAACAATTTGTGTGTTCGCTATTTTGTGTGGTCTCACGCTCCTATCTTACTGGACAAGTAACATTTATTCTCATTGAAATAATGAAGCAGCCTCAAAGGAATTTTTTTAAAGTGATACGGTCAGTATTCTGTCATTTGTTGTGTGGATGTGTTTGTTAGGTGGGTTCCTGAGCACTGTTCTATGAAAAATTGTGCAAAACGTTTTTCAGCCCGTTGATTATTTTCTGTAAGTAAAAGAAAGCACTGTGAGCAGCAGCAGCAAAGTAGAATGTTGAAGAATCATCTGGGTAAAGCAAATAACATTGAACAAATCACTCTGGTTTTCTAGGGTTCTAGCGTTGTGAATATATTTGCCTTACAATTTCACTTGACAGTGTTTGCTTTCCCTTGATGGCTTAAAGATTTAAGGTTTGCATCATGCTACTTGAGCAGGCTTGTTCTATTTAAATGGTGCTGATAAGTCGTGAAAACAAATGACTTGTCTTTCTTGTTTTCAATAGAAATGTTTGTTGGGGTTTTTTAAGTCTCTGTAAAGATAGAAAAGTAAACTAGCATTGCAAGTAGGCAGCAGGTTATGCAGAGCTTAAGAAAAGTTGGTGAATACCTGTTTGCTGAAAGAGGTTGAAAAGTATTGAGGTGTGGAGTG
This sequence comes from Dicaeum eximium, assembly GCA_013396995.1. NCBI lineage: Eukaryota > Metazoa > Chordata > Aves > Passeriformes > Dicaeidae > Dicaeum > Dicaeum eximium. Next base: position 434,721 of record VWZP01007937.1, on the reverse strand, counting down.
AGAATCTTGATTGCCTGAAAGGGGACACAGAGTGTGCTTTACTCCAGAACTTCTTCTTAAAAGATGCCTCTGGTTAGTTAGTATGTGAGTTTTGTTTCTTCTAATAGTTACCTCATGAACAGAAGAACATCTGTTTTCATGACTTTACCTTTTTCCCCTGTTGCTAAGAACAAAATTAATTCCATTGTTGCTAAGAAAATTAATTCAACTGCTGTTTTCTTGTATCTTCCAGTTTTTTAGACATTTTGCCCCATAAATTGTGTGCACTCTCAGAAACTCAGCCAGAAAATAATGCACTTAAATTTCAGTGCTGTCCAAAGAGTGGAAAATCAACAATGTATAATGGCTACTCTAGATGTTTGAGCTCCCCAACTTCAAACAGCAGATACCAGCAAGTGAGATAATCAAAATAAAGTGCTTGAATTTGTTTTCACAATTTTATGTTGAAAATTTTACCTTTTCAGATTAGTTTTGAGAGTAGTGTGGGATTTTGTACCATTCAGTAATTAAAAAAAAACCCCGTGTATCATTTGGGGTGAGGAGATTACACTTTCCCACAATTATTTAAGTGGGTAAATCAGATAGAACTGAGGCTTGTTGTAACATGTAGCTTTCTTTTAATCGTCTGTATGTCTCTGTTACCAGATTTTGTTACCTGTTGGATTTCATGGTTATTCTTTTATTTTAGTCACTTCTAATGGCTAAAAGGGTGACTGCAGGTTGGTTCGTGTTGCCTAGATTCAGAGATCCAGTGACATTGTATGTTGGTTTAAATACTTAGGCATTAAGCACTTTGAACCTCTGGTTCACAGGTATATTATTGTTCTTTCAAGTGACAGACTTGTTAGACAGAATTGGTTTGCATTGTATTGTGAACCTCCCAAGTAATATATGGGGTACTGAGATAAATGACAAACTGTTCATTACTCTGGGCTTGGATTCTGAATCTACTGCGTACATGAATCTGAATCAAAATAAATATCCACTGAAGTTGCAGAAAGTAATTTTGTACTGGGGCATTATTAACTTTCTGGAATAGTCATTTCTCATACCATCTGTGTTCACTCACCAACTGCAGATCTTCACAGATTGTGTTCCTTTTTAACCTGTCAATCACTAGCAGCTACTTAGAGGTTTAAGTTACCTGCTGTAGCTATTTGAACAGTCTTTGAGGGAGGATGAGCAAAGAGGAGAATAAACATCCATCTTGTGTGATGTCGTGGTTTAACCCCAGTGGGATGGAGAGAGAATTTCAGCTTGTGGGTTGAGACAAAGACAGTTTCAAAGGGAGAGCAAAAGCTGCCCGTACAAGCAAAGCAAAATAAGGAATTCATTCACTGCTTCCCATAGTTGGGCATGTGTTCAGCCATCCCCAGGAGAGTAGGGCTCTGTCACACATAATGGTGACTTGGATGACAAACACCATCACTCCAAACATTCCTCCCTGCCACCTTCTTCCCCCAGCTCTATACACTGAGCATGATGCCATATGGTGTGGAATATCCCTTGGGTCAGTTGGGATCAGCTGTTCCAGCTGTGTCCTTTCCCAGCTCCTTGCATGCCCCCAGCCCACTCACTGTCGGGGCGGTGAGAGAGGCAGAAGGGGCCTTGACTGTGTATAAGCCCCACTCAGTGATAATGAAAACACTGCAGTGCAAATCCAAAACAGCCCCATATTACACTGCAATAAAAATTAACTATATTCCAGCCAAAACCAGCACACTCAAATGAATTTCGGGACAGTTTAATGTTGGTAAGTGTTGACAGTAATAGAGCTTGCTTCCCTAGCTAGGCTGCAGGCTTGAACCAGTGCAAAATAATAAACTGTGACTGAAATCTGAGTTATGTTTGACCATTTGAATGAGACAAAGCTGCATCCTGCAGTATTTGAGCAGATGGCTCATAACATTATGCACAGAAGATGGGAGCTTGTATGAGTGCTGTCAGAATGCTCTTCAGGATTGTTCTGTAGAACTTGCTGATACACAGTTGGGTCTATTTTACTTCTGCAGCTTATACACTTGTGTGTAGGGGTGATGCAGCATGTGTGGAGTTGTCAGTTTGCTTCATCTCTGTCACCGTGCAAGAGGGACATGCTGAAGCCATGCTCTAGAGATTATGGTGTGCAAAGCACTTCGCGTGACAAGGACTCAACCCTGAGGGAAACTTCACAAATTTTGGACTGTGAAGTACCCTTGTTTGCCTCAGTGCTAAGACTGTTAGTAGGAAAGCATCACTGAAGTTTTTGTTTTCTTGGTTGCTTGTGAGTAAAGATTTTAAAAAATTAGCAGTAAGTGAACTTCTTTCTGTTGTGTCTTTGCAGGAGTACCAAAGTCAGAGCTTCTACATACAAGATCTTTAAGGGGGCACAGAGACTGCTTTGAAAAATTCCACTTAATAGCAAATCAAGACTGTCCACGATCAAAGCTCTCTAAAAGTCCTTATGCAGAAGTAAAAAATATCTTGAGCAAAAAAATTAACTGGATCATACAATATGCACAAAACAAGGATTTAGACTCTGATTCTGAAAGCTCAAAACCATCCCAACACCAGCTTTTTAGCTTCAGACATCAGACTGATAGAAAATTACTCCCACAGTTTGACTCTCCAGTACCTAGATACTCTGCAAAATGGATAGATGGGAAATCTGGAGGCATCTCAAGCTGCTCACAGACTCTGCTGGAACCAAGAGAATCCACTGATTTCAGACTCGGTGCTACCTTCTGCTGCAGCAGCGTTTTGTGGTCCAAGCACAGCCAAGTCCAGAAAGCTGAAAAAGCTGAAGGTGATTCACTTGCCAGTGTTCATAGGAGACATCCTCAACACAGCAGGGAGGAACGTGAGTATACATCCATTTACACACAGCCTAGCAAGCAAGGGCATTCTTTCAAATACCTATTGACCACTTAATGTCTCCACAGGGTTGAGACATTAGGTCTCGTCCTGAAGTCCAGCATGTAAAATCTGTGGGGGAAAAAAAACTACCTGGCTGAGTAAATAGGGTGGTTTGGCTGGTGGGTTTTTTTTTTCTTGTTTGGGGTTGGTTTTTGGTTTGTTTTTTTTTTTTTTTTTTTTTTTTNTTTTTTTTTTTTTTTTAATTTTACTCTTAGCTGTAGCCCAGTGTGATACAGGACATGTTTAATTTATGCAAAAAAATTCATTTCAGTATGTCATTCCTGGGAGTTGCACAGTCCTGCCTGTGGAGGTGGAGGTTACTCAGCTCCTGCAAATCTCTCTCTTATTGAACACAGTGCCCTGAACTACATTTCACAGAGAACTGCCCTAAACAACAGAGGAAATTAGAGGTCATGTAGCAGAGCAAACCTGTGAAATAATCTTAATAGTAACAACTTTCTTTGTGCATTTTACTGGATTTGTTTTTCCTTGTGTTTGTTGAGCATAAGAAACTGGGAAGGCCCTTCTGCCACTATGTCCTCTTAAAGGCTGTAGCAGAAGACCTGAGCTACCTTTTGATGACTCCAGTGATGGTGAAAATAACAGAAAATTAGTTTCCTTGTTGTTTAAGAAGATCACTAGAAGAAGTCTTTAAAAAAGATAGGATATTTTAGTGTCTCTGGAGTCAGGCAGCATGAAATGTGTTAGGAATAGATTCCTGGAGGTATGTGCTGTTACCATCCTGCTTTTTAGGCAGTGCTTGGTCCTGAACTGGTGTATGTCCACTCTCACTTTTGTAGATGAGGAAAGTAATTGGAGAGGGTTTCTGAACTTCAAAATACCTAAGAAATAAAACAAAAGCACTGATAAAATATTCCAGGGAAAAACAAGGTAATAATGGAATCAGAATATCAGAAGAGTCAGAGAAAGAGGTGCTGTAAAAGGTTGAAATTGGTTTCTTTAGCCTCCCTTTTTTTTAAAAAAACTGACAACTCTGTCCTTTCGAAGCTGAGCCATTTCTCATTCTTTATGAAAGGATTTTACTTAACTGCTGCATGATGTGTCATGTTGCATTTGTAGTAGCCCTAAAGTCATAAATCAAAACAGGTATGGTGGGTTGTTTGACCACCTATCTGCTGGAGTCATAAATTGGGATTACATAAATCAGGACAGCATATACCAGAGGAATTATGGAAGCTTGACCTGGTTTATGAGGTTGTCTAACTGAAGTTAGTGACTTGGAATTTATCTCCAATGTTTGGTTTTGGAATGGGAACATAAATCTGCATTGAGTACAATAACAGATTTTTTCTTCTGACTACATAATGCAGCTTTGAGGCTTTTTTTTTTGTATTTTATAGTATTTACCTTTGAAAGATATTAATTTGGAGGCTCTATGATTAAGTTTGTATGTTAGATGAAAACTTCAGACTGCCAGAATCAGGTACCTTCTTGCTGCAATACTTTCACTCTTAACAACATTGCTGTCTACTGAAAAAAAGTATTAATGGAACTGTAAATAACTTGGCCAGTATTTCTTCAGAGTTTACCTCAGCTGTGGATAGAATAATATTTTACCATTAAAATTCAGTGCTCTCTTTCTTCTTCCTTTCCCTTCTGTATCAGAATAATGTGCCATGAAACAGTCCTGTCCCAAAACACTCACATGAAACATGGGAACCAGTCTGTCTGCCAGGCGACAAAATGTTCATGAAAATACTGAAGAATGGGGAAGTAACATCCTACCACTGGGTATAAAAAGGGGGAAAAACCTTGACATTTTTAGCTGTTAATTCCTATATTAAATTTGGTCATGGTTTTCATGGTGCTTAAAGGGTGGTATGGTGTGAGAAGGGACTTTTCAGGTTTATTGGCAGCTGAAGGTAGGAAGGAGCACCATTTTACCTGACTGATGGAGGAGAAAGGTGAATGTATTTTATTCTTAACTGGGATTATGTCTCGAGAATCAAGTCTTAGCTATTGCCAGCTTCCTTGGTTTGGCAGTACTGTCAGCAATTTAACATCCCACAACTGCCAGCTGTGAGAAAGTTTGAAAGGGAGGGCTTAGGAAAATCAAATAATCCAGTGGGTAGCTAAAACCCATCTCTTCTAGAACTCTGGACTTTAAATTTGCTGTGTAGAAACCTTTTGCACATAGAAATCCCTGGAAAAAAGCTGCAGCATCATTTTTTCTCTCAAGTATCCAATGAGAGCTTTGCTAAGCTGCAGCAGAAACAGCTTTGCTAAAGTTTAAAAACAGTATTTTAGAATTGCACGGTCTTAAAGCTTGTGCCAGTGCCCAGTACCCCCTGTGGTTTTCAGATTGTCACTTTTCACCATGGTGACAAGGGCATCTCAGCAGCAGCCATGGCACCATGTGTGTCCACTGCAGTGTTGAGGGAATCCTAGGAAGCAGGCCAGTACTTCCCTGCTGTTGATCAAGGGCAGTGAAGAACACGTTCACAGTTCCCTCCTCTGAGACTTAATGTGTATTTTCTGTGAGGATGATCAATGCACACAACCTGAGATACAGAAGGGCTTTTGAATGATACAGAGAATCTTATAGTTTTCATCAGGGCCACAGAAGGAAACTTATTTTTATATGCTGGTCTTCATATCAAGCCAGGATTGTCCTTCATCATTTGTCACTGAGATACTCAGTGGAAACTGTGTGAATTATTCCTGTATGCATAATGCACAAACCTTAACAACCAAAACAGGGAGCCACATGCTGAAAATTCTGTCAGGAAGCTGCTTCTTGCAGGCTGGGAAATATAGCAGGACTTACTTCAGAATTGTCCCCTTTAAATTGCCCACAATTAAACAGATATGCTTTTGTTTATCCTTTTTCATGGGGAAATCATGTTTTGCAGTCAGAGGAGGGTATAGTATTTAAATGTGCCAAGCAGTTCTGATTCTGGATGCTACTGTTTTCAGGGCTTGATTTTCCACCTTTTTGATGTTGAAGAGAAGGCTTTCTAATGGAGTAAATCCATGTCTGTGTCAACATTAAAAAGAGAATTTTCAAACTTTCCTCAAACAGCTGATAAATACTGTTGTCTCTGACTTACTGACATGCATCTGTTGATTATTAGGATGCAAACAGGAGAAATCTTGAGAAAATAGGAGTCTGCTTAGGGATGCTTATGTGACTTTGGTAGTAGTAATAACAGATTTTATTGTTGCAGTGACTACAATGACTCTAGGAGAGTTAAAGCAACTTAATGAGAAACTGCTCAAGCAAATCCAGGGTGAGAATTTTTCAATACTCTTTGTTTTGGGTTTGTGGTGCTTTGTCATAAAAAAAGGTCTGGTTTTAAAAAAGAAATTTTGTTTGCCTTTCTGTCATTTAAATTTTTGACTGAAGTCTCTCATTTTGCATAGAAATGTGTGATATAAAGAGATTTCTAGGTGCTTTCATTATATAATCATTATTTGCTTTGGTCCTGCAAATTGGCACAGTATTCTCTTTAAGAATTTGACTAGAACCATAGAATTGTTAAAGTTGAAAATTACCCTTAAGATAATCAAGTGCATCCATTAACCCAGCACTGCTAAGTCCCCCACAAAACCAAGTGGTTCCTAAATGCCACCTCTCCATGTCTGTTAAATCCCTCCAGGGATGGTGACTCCACCACTTGCCTGGGCAGCCTGTTTCAGTGCATGACAACCCTTTTCATGAAGAAATGTTTCCTAATATCCAATCTAACTTTGCCTGGTGCAAACTAAGGCCATTTCATCCTGTCACTTGCTACCTGGGAGAAGAGCCCTATCCCACCTTGCTCCACCCTCTTGTCAGGCAATTGTAGAGAATTATAAGGTGCCCCCTGGGCCTCCTTTTCTCCAGGCTGAGCCCCCACAGCTGCTCCTCATCTGATTTGTGCTCCAGGTCCTTCTCCAGCTCTGTTGTCCTTCTCTGGGCACTCTCCAGCACCTCCATGTCCTTGCTGTGAGAGTCCCAAAACTGAACACAGGATTTGAGGTGTGGCCTCACCAGTGCCCAGCACAGGGGGATGATCCCTGCACTGGTCCTGCTGCCACACCACTGCTGATACAGGCCAGAGTCAGCTTTGAGTTCTAAACAGACCTGCCTTGGCTCAGGTTGTCTATAACCAGAAACAAAGTGATGCTGTTCAGTTTGCAATAGCTGTGCTGGAACCAGGAAAAGCAGAGTTCCTGTGCATGATCCCACCTAAATGTCTGTGCCTCTTCCCCAGTGTTGTGTGTCACTGCTCCCTAAGCCTGTGTCAGGACAGGGACAAGTGCACTGACCCAGGGCTGTTGTTGCAGATGTGTTTGAGGAGCTGGCACAGCAGGTGCAGGAGAAGGACTCCCTGGCCTCCGAGCTCAATGTGCGCCACATCGCCATCGAGCAGCTGCTGAAGAACTGCTCCAAGCTGCCCTGTCTGCAGATGGGAAGAGCAGGCATGAAATCCAACATTCCCATATAAAGGGAGACAACTTCCATCCCCCCTAGAGTAAACTGTCCCTAACAGCATTGATAACCATTAAGTACAGCTACACTCATATTTAGAAGCTTTTGAGAAAACTTGGGCAGCTTTCTCTTTGTATTCATAATCCACAGGAAGTCTTATTCCACTCTGGGTTTAACAAAAAGGGCAAATATTTTGGTTATTAAAATCTACTGTAATAAGGTTTATTCACATTTGGGGATTATTATTTTTTCCCATAACTACGCATGAGCCTTGAAATGAATTCTGTGTTTTGTTTATAATAAAAGAATGACCTGAACCCTGTAAACCTGCCTCCTTCATACAGAGGACAAAATTAAAATCTGACTTTTGATCAGGTCTGATCCTGTTACATCCAAGAGAGCTTTAAGGGGAGAACAGTATTAATGAAACTCATGTTTTCTTATTTATTATGAGCAATATTTTATTATTGAAATTTTATACTAAATAAATATCACTATTTTAGGTACTTTTCCAGATCTCTTTATAAAATGTCTGAGTTACTCTGTGTAACGTTTATGCCTTGTGTATGATTGTTTATCCTTTTTCAGGTCTGTATCTTTCATGATACAATTTTTTAAAAGTATTGTTTCCCAAAGAGATGAATTTCACATGTTGAAGAAAAAACTCTAGTGGTGTATCACTTATTTTTATCAGCTTTATAACTGAAGAATTTGGTTCATGAGATGTTTAAAAAAAGCACAGCACTTGCTTTAAATTAAGAAAAGAATCCATACTTTGGTTTTAATGCATAGAAGTTGAAGTTGTTTTATATGTGTGAAATTTTCAATGCTGAAAAATTACTTTGACGAAACTCAATAAATTTGTAATACTACACTGCCTTGTTATGATTTCTTTATAAAGTTGGATCAGACTGATAAAGTGTTTCAATTCTAAAATGCAAGTAGTAATTATACATAATAAATCAGAGCAGCCTTTGCATTTTTTAAACTTATATCAGTCTACCATGACAAGAAATCTTAGTCTGTACCAAAAATACTGCAGGGCTGCATTTGAGTAGCTGAAAGTTGCTGACTTGGTCTGAAAAAATCTGAGGGAGGATGGGATGAGTGGAAGATACAGACACACACACAAAAAAGTTAAAAGTCTTCATGCTTTTAGCTCTTTAAGTGAAAATTGAGTTACTTCTATAGCTGAGCTGAAGGTAGGACTAGCATGAAGAAAGGTTTAGGTTTGATTTTAAACTCAAGCTGAGAAATGAGCCAACGTTCAGAGTAGGTTTCTTGATTGGCCTATGTGCAGTGATAACTGGGTGTCATAGGACAGGTTGGTTTTATTAGTGTTTTTATTATTTTTTATTGTTTTCTTCCATATCATCCAGCTGTTCCAAAGCCCCTCCACAAATGCATGAGTAGGGACTTGAGCTTGTCTGAGTATTTTGTGGTTCAGGAGGGAAAAAATCAGTGGCACCATTGCTTGTGTGTGCAAGTGGGCCTATGAGTAAGTGGACACTAAAAAATCCCTGATTCTAGTTGTCAGAAGATGGATTGATCTCCACGTGCAAGTCTGTTGGTAAACCTTGTTGATTCCAAGGTAAGGGTCAGGTGAGAGAAGTATCTCTGAGAAGGACCTGAGGGTCCTGGTGGAGACCAGACTGTCCCTGAGCCACCAGTGTCCTTGTGGCCAAGGAGGCCAATGGAGATCCAGGGATGCATTGGGAAGAGCATTGCCAGCAGGTCAGGGAGTGATCCTGCCCCTCTGCTCAGCCCTGGTGAGGGACATCTGGAGTGCTGTGTCCAGTTCTGAGCTCCTCAGGACAGGAGGGACATGGAGCTCCTGGAGCAGCTCCAGTGGAAGCTACAGAGATGATGAAGGGATGGAGCATCTCTTATGAGGAAAGGCTGAGGGACATGGGACTATCCTAAACCTCCCCTGGCACAACCTGAGGCCGTGGAAGAAGAGCCCAACCGCCACCTGGGTCCACCCTCCTGTACAGAGCAAGAAGATTCCCCCCCAAAGCCTCCTTTTGTCCAGGCTGAACACCCCCAGCTCCCTCAGCCATTCAACCATGGAAATGATGACTCAGATTATAATCAGAGCCAGAGAAAGATTGTTAGCCACAGCAGGCCAAGATTTTGCTGTGATTTATGTCTTTAAGGAAGGAGTATTTTGATTGGGCTTTGCAAAAATCAGAAATTTACAAGTTGCACTGTTAAACTATTCAAGTGCTTGTTCTGTTCGTTTCCCAAGCCACAAGCTGTTGCAAGCAAAATTAGATTTCAGGGAAAAACCCATATTAAACAAAGTGTCTCTAAAGGCTCTCACAGTATTTACTGATGGTTCAGGGAAAATACACAAGTCAGTAATAACATGGCAAAACCAAACAACTAAAGAATGGGAATCATATATCCAGACAATAGAAGGCTCACATCAGGTGGTGGAATTAGCAGCTGTAGTTAGAGCATTCCAGTTTTTCCCAGAACCTTTTAATTCCATCACAGATTCTGCCTCTGTAGCTAATATAGTCAAAGAGAATAGAAGGATCAGTTTTAAAATATGTTAGTAATGACAACCTGTGTTGTTATCTTACATGTCTCCATACAATTTTGCAAAAGAGAACTAATCAATATTTTGTTTCTCATATCAGGGCTCATTCTTCCCTTCCAGGATTTCTGGCAGAAGGAAATGCAAGAGCAGACAAACTGACAGTGGCTGTTGCTAGTACCCCGCCCAACATTTTTGAGCAAGCAAAACTAAGTCATGCTTTCTTTCACCAAAACGCACAAGCACTCATGTGAACACTTTGTCTTTCTAGAGATCAGGCAAAAGCATAAGTGCCTGCCCTGATTGTCAGCTTCTGCAACCTCCTGTCTCAACAGTAGCGGTCAATCCACAAGGATTGCAAAGCCTGGAATTATGGTAAACAGATATTACCAAATACCCATCTTACGGGAAACTTAAAAACATCCATGTATTGGTGGACAATTTTTCAGGCGCAGTCTGTACCTCCCTACATACAGGGGAGACGGCCAATCATGCATGTCAGCATTTTTTGCAAGGATTTGCTTCATTAGGGGTGCCTCAAGAAATAAAAACAGATAACGGCCCTGCATATACAGCCAAAAAATTAACTGAATTTTTAATGGATTGGGGTGTTTGACACACTTTTGTTATTCCTTACTCTCCCACAGACCATGCAATTGTTGAAAGAGCGCATTACTCTTTGAAATGCATTTTAGATCAATAAAAGGGAGGGTTGGCACAGGCAACACCACAGATGAGGTTGAGTAAAGCTTTATATGTTGGTAATTTTTTGAACAGCTCTTTTGCAGAACCAGATCCACCAGTTTTCATTTTTCCAACAGCACATGGGCAAAAGTAAAACAAAATCCTCCAGTTTTGATTTGAAACCCAGAAACAGGGCAAATTGAAGGTCCATTTCCTTTAATAACATGGGGAAAAGGATTTGCTTGTATCTCAACAGGTACAGGACCCAGATGGATCCCAGTGAAGAACATGAAACCCTGTTGAGTGCAGGAAAATGCTGCGTGCTCCACAGCCAAAGAAACGGGCACACAGACATGAACTGCACAGAGATCCCAACTTGCACCTGACCTCTTGTGTCTCACCCACAGAAAACTGTGAACTTTGGGTTTTATAAGTGTGGGAATCATCAGTGTTGTACAATTTTTTGTTAGATAATAGTTTAAGGGGAATATGGTGCTCAGCTGAATGTTATGCTTCTGCTTTTTTGCTTTGCTTGCTTTTAGTAATACAGATTTGCCAGTTAGCCAACCTAGAGCCAATGTTTGGGTGACTTTAGATATTTTATCAGGTTTAGATGCCATTTATCTGTCCAGCACAACCCCAGAAAAACCATTTCCACCTGTCTATTTGGTGTGCCAGTGGATACTTGGCCAATCCCATACTCGCAGGATCATCCACATGGGATCTTTGGTCCCCAGTAGATGCGTGGGATTGGTGGATTCCTCACCTTCCCCAGACATCTCTTGAACCTCAAGAATTGGAGATCCTTGGTTCTGTAAAAATGCCCTTTTGTGCCAAATTCAATTATACAAGGATAAATCAAGCTTTAGTTGCAGATGTTTCTCCTTATCGTGCTACATATAAAAATAAGACTTTTTGGTGCAATCATGCTTCTTGAGTTCAGTCTGCATTTGATAATATCTCTTTTCAGTCACCATGGGGGATGTTTTTCATTTGTGGAGATAGAGTTTGGCCTGCTATCCCGGCACATATCATAGGTGGACCATGTAGCATTGGGAAACTTACTCTGCTAACACCCAGTGCAAAAATGAAACATAAAGGTAAAAGATCTATCAGTCGATATAAGCCAGACTGCAAAGATGATTTTGAACGTTGGAGTTTTGGAAAAAGGTTCTCAGCATCTCTTTTTCTACCACAACTTAGTTCAGCAGTGCCACTGAAACAATTAGATCAGTTAAAATGTTGGCTCAGTAAGGAGTTAAATTCTACCTCCCTTGCCTTGAGTGATATGCTAACAGATGTCAACAGTGTTAGACATGCAACCTTGCAAAACAGGGCTGTAATTGGTTTTCTCTTATTAGCACATGGACATGGATGCGAGGATTTTGAAGGAATGTGTTGTATGAATCTATCTCATCACTCAGAATCCATTCACAAAAGCATACAACAGCTCAAGGAAAGTGTGTCAAAGATTAGAGTTGATGCTAGAACTTGGTTGGATAGTCTGTTTGAGGGATGCAATTTAACATCATGGGTGAAAGCTTTTAAAAATGGGTTTATACATTTTAGTCATTATAAGAGTTGTGCTGATCATGGTGCCTTGTTTTTTTGAATGCATTTGACAAATGATTGATAAAACTGTTAAGGGAATCTACATGGTTCAACGAGGAGAGGGAGATGTTGGAATGCAAGCCTCTCTGAGTTCCTCAGAGAGATGAATGCAGGGGTTGAATGAAAGCCTTTGGAGGAATTAAGATATATTAAGCCACATAGATATGAAGTAGAAGTGTAGGTTTAAGTTTTAAGTAAGTGGAAGTGTAAGTTATAGTTTTAAGTAAGTAGAGATACATTTTAAGTGCCTTAAGAAACTGTGTTAGCTAGTAAAGGCCCTAAGGCCTAGTTTAAAGTTCAGTAACTTAGTTCCAGACATAACAAAAACAGAGTAGAACTTCTGCTTGCGTCTCTAGAACAGATAGAGCTACATGTGGAAATAGATAGAACTATTCAAGTAAATAGATAAACTCATATATGTAAATTTTAAGTAAGAAAACAGTATATTTGCATAAATAGATAAACTTATATACATAGTTTTTTAGGTAAGAACTGACACCACTTTTGTACTACTTTTGCACATTAGAATCAAGTTCAGCTTGGTTTAGAAAGAATGTTTTAGAATGCTTTTTTTGTGATTGGTTGTTTTATGTATAAAATCCCTCTGTATTAGAACGAACAAGAAGAAGAAGAGAAGAAAGAAGAAAAGGCTGCGGTTCCTGCTGCTGCTCGAAACATCAAACTGTGCCAGGGAACAACTGTTGCTGCTGCTGTTCCTGCACAGAACCTTGGGACTCTATGCCAGAAAGCTTTTAGCACAGACTTTAATACTTTAGCACAGACTTTAACACCTTGAACTCCTTGCCTTTGGGACTATGTATTCATGCAGTAAACAACTTTATAGCAACTAACAACTGCTCGTGTCTCTTTGAAGACAGGAGGCCCAAGTAAAGCTCGACAGGCACAAGGTGAGATCGGGCTGGTCACGGGGCCATGAGGATCCTCCAACCTCAATCTGCAGAAAGGCACAGTCACAGTTCCCTGGGGAGCAGCAAGAAGGACAAGAGAAGGACAAGGGCAGGGGGGTTCAGAGCTGGTGACCCCATTGTGGGGCACGGCCCTGGCTCCTGCAGAGGGGTGGGGGACAGGGAAATACCAACATCAGTGTAGCCAGTGGGACTGGCTCTCCCTAGGTGCAGCTACACCCTCTCTGCTCCCTGGGGCAGCCAAGCCAGGGCCACATGCTATCCTCACTCTGCAGGTTCTCCATGGGGTACCTGGGGTCCTGCACACACAGCAGGGACACAGCATCTTTCACAACTTTGAAGTAAAACAGGAACAAACTTAAGATATTTCCTTCTTGTGTCATATTCACACACAAGGTAAGATCTGTCCAGAAACACACATTAATACCTTTGCTTACGCTTGTGGGAAAGGTGAATTCATGGTGCTCTGGCAGAGCTCTCATTCCCAAGCCAGGCTTGAGTTTTGCCCAGTAAACAGAGACTAAATAATCTGGAGATGAGTAGCATGCACTGACTCCAGGCCACTGAGCAGCCCCTGCACTCACTGCTGCTCTCTTGCTAGCAGACACACACAGTCACTCACTACCAGGGATCAGCTGAGGCAGGAATGAACCTTGGGAGATCACCTGGCCCAAACCCTGCCCAAAACAGGACCAGCCAGAGCAGGTTGCTCAGGACCATGTCCAGATGGGTTTTCAATATCTCAACGTTTGGATACTCCACATCTTCTGAGTATCCTCTTCCAGAAGATAAACACCATTACAGGAGAAAATTAGAAAAAAAGTACACCTGCATGCAGTGCAGTGCTACTAGTGCCACTTGTCTCTGCTTCTCCACTTTTTGGGAGGATTTATCCTTCCAAAAGTTCTCTGAAATGGCCTGCAGGTTCCTTCAGACATATTTGAAAATGTAGAACCCAAAATACAGATGTTTTGTGCAGTACAGTCCTTGTTCTGCTAAATTCAAAATCACCTGAGATCCACTGGGAATCTTGCCATTGCCTATGGTTTAAAGCAGTCTTGCTGGACGAGTCATTGGTAAGCAACTGTGGTCCAGGTCACCTGTAATAGGGTGGCTTTTTTGCTGCCTTGCAGAGGTTTATCTCCTTCTGTTGCCCCTGTAGACAATGAGAACGACCCTCTCCTTCCACAGTGGCTGCATTAAATTAGATGTAAATATTCCTTATTCCTTTATTTTTCCTTTGATATGAGTCAGCTGTTCTATATCCCAAGGCTCTGCGCCACTTCCATTTTGAACTGCTGTGCTTTGGAGACAGTTTTTACCTTGTGGTATGTCTTGTGATAAGCAATACACTGAAATTAGAAGCCTTGGGCTAAAGCATTGATAGAAGAGGAAGAAAGGTAATATTTTCAGTCCCCTGTTTCAAAAATCCAGTATAGACTCACTCTGGTACTGGCATTTATGAAAGCAGTGCAGAGTAACTTGTCTGTTGTGTTGCTTCCTCTTTATAAACTTTGAAAAGGTACATTTGGAAAGGACAAGGGAGTCATTTGCAGGGAAAAGAAGGGTTGAGATCTATCAACACAGATCAGGCACACTGGGGAATGACAGTGCAATGGAAAAGAACATCCTGACACTGGAGTGAACACTCCATCAAATGGAGGATGCTTGACCCCACCTGGAGTATTGTGTCCAACTCTGGAGTCCTCAGCACAAGACATGGACCTGTTGGAGTGAGTCCAAGGGGGATGGAGCACCTCTCCTGTGAGGAAAGGCTGAGAGAATTAGGATGGATCAGCACAAGAAAGAGCAGGCTCTGGGGTGACCTAATTGTGGCCTTCCAGTATCTGAAGGGAGCCTACAAGAAAGTCAGCAGCTAGTACAATGATCACAAATAAAGAGCTCACTCTGGGGTGAAAATTAGGGTGGAATAAATTTAAGAGTTACATTTTTGTTAAAATAAATTTCTGAAAGCTACATTGGAATACTTCTACTGCCAAAATGGGTTTTTCGAGCACACAAACTACAGCCTGCTTCTGTACCAGGATATTTAAGCACAGTCATCCATTCCTTGCCAGAACCACTGAAGTTTGAAACCTTGTCTATATGAATCCCAAGCCAACATAAATAGCTTAGCTTTTTTAAGACTTCACAAAAGTTTTAGGCTGTAAGTGTTGTTATATATGTAGTGACACACACACACACAAAATAAAAGCCTGGAACATGGCATTAAAGACAATCTATAATTAAGTTGGCTTGACAGAACATGCCAGAGTAATCCACGTGACCTGTGGTATGGTCTTTTACTCCAGGGCTTCTTGGCATTCATGTCTACATACAATTACATTGTGGAGTTTGGTCATGTGTCTGGCTCACTTAGAGGATATGTGTTGCTTTGGTGGCTATTTAATATGCTCTTTGATCTCTTTCCACACACACACACAGAAAAAAAATTAAAAAAAAAAATAAATTGAGTACACTGAGACATTGCAATGAGGAGCATTTAAGACACTAAGAAATTCCTAGGTCAGGCATTCCTAGGACCAGATGGTTTCTGGAAGAGAACAAGAGAACAGAGCCAGCTGCAATTATTCTACCTGCAGTGAGAACTGCTTCTTTCCAGGCCTGAATATGCCTGTTCCCCAGCAGTCCCTGAAGATTTAGGGTGGGAAGGACTGGTGTGGCCCAGGAAAGTGAAGGATCTGAACAATAATGTGGGAGATAGTAAAGGTAAAAAGACTTCTAGAAAGCTGTAAAGCAGGCCTCAGAAACAGAAAGAACAGAAAACTTAAAACTAGCAACAGCTGCAAAGTCTGAAAGTAGAAAAGTTACAATAGAACAGCAAGCAAGGACATGAAACAATAGCTTGAGTTTTGGGCTTGGCCAAGATAGATCTTAAGACTCAAAAAAAAATGCCTAGCAAGATAGGAGAAGGTTTTAAGCTCAATAATGGAGTATTGTGTATTGTTAACAGAAAGCACACAAGCCAGCATTGTGTGAGGCAGGTGTACGTGTGCTTTTAGTGACTGACTGGCTGGAACAATTATCTGTAAGCTTCAGCAATGTGCTATTGGCTACAAAGTTTTTAAGATGCTCTGTAACAAAGAAATCTTTGGCTGCTGCTGGCAAGACATGAGCTGTTGCCATATTTCAATTGTCTCAGCCATGAAATGAGGCTGATGCAGCAATAAAGGCCAAAGATATATCCAGCAGTCCCGTCCCGTTGGTGAAAAACCTCCAACACAGATAACAATCGTCTTCCTGTGAGAATGAAGGATGTGGTTGCCTCAGTGAAGGTTTCCATCTGCTTTCACACACATCTCAGGAGGCTCACATGATGATGGTATTGCTCACTTTTAAAACTGCAAACACACTTCTGCAATAGAAGTGGAGAAGGGATATTGGAAGTGGGAAGAGCAGAGAGAGGGATGCTTCCTCTCAAACCACGAGGCTGGTGGAGATGTGGATCCCAGTTATCCATTCTGCCTGGTATCCTCTTTGCAATGCTGAATGCCCAAGAAAGAAGGCAGGAAACCTGCAAACACGTCCTGACACTTCCCAGAAACAGCTTCAGAGCCTTGACCTACCTGATTCTGTTCCTGAGCCAATGCTGGTATTTTGCCACAAACAATACCAGGTTGTTGGAATCCAGGGCACAGAGGGTGTCTCTATGCCTGTTTTGGCAGATTCTGACCCTCAGCAGAACACTGCTTTTAACCTTTGTCCCTGGGAAAAAAATTGCCAAGACTTTAAGATGAGTTAGAGCACACAGGTGGTGGTGTGTGGTGATAGTAGTAGTAGTAGTAGTAGTAGTAGTAGTAGTAGTAGTAGTAGTGTATCACAGGGTGAGGAATTTAGGATTTTAGGATTTTGGTATGAGAATGAATAGGACACAAGATGGTGGAATTTGGGTGTTGCTCCTTCTTCCTTCTTGTCCCTTTTCAGCTCCATTTTCTTTAGTACTTGTGGTAGAAAACTATTGGTTAGTGTGAGTAGTGATGTGGAAGTTATGTGTACACATAAGTAGAAGTTATTGGTAGAAGAGTAAAAACAAAGAATGTGTTAGAATGTAATTGGGTAGAACAGCTATACAAGACCTTGGTTTGGGGACATTTTGTCCACTTTGGTCCATCTTGTGCCTTGCCTCTCGCATGCTGAGCCTGGTGTGCAGACAGTGAGCTGAACTTAAGATAAGATAAGAATAAAGAAGATCTTGAAGACCAAGAGAGAAAGTCCTGGCTCGTTCTTCACCCCCAAAGAAGAAAAGAACTCGGTAGTGGTAACTCCCCCCAAGGGCCCAGGGGGTTGGGTTCCCACACATTTGTCGAGTCCAGAGAGAAAGAAAAAACAACATTAAAACCCAGCACAGGTAAAATACATTCCAAGTGCTACCACATAGACAAATGAAGAGCGAAACAAAAAACTCTATGTTAAGTTATATCCATTTCATGGAAATCTAGAGCAATCAAAAAGCATATTTCAAAGCTCAATGAATGTGTGATCGCGTACATTTGACAAATATTTTGCAATTGTGTAATGTGTCAGTTGTGGAAATCAAAAGTGATATTCCCAGAGAAAGATTATGCCTGAGCTTGATTGGCCAAATGCTGGATTTGATGCTCTTGGAGCTCTTTTCCAACTGATGTGATTCTGTAATGCTGTGAATCTGTGATTTCATGGCAAAGGAGAGATGTGCAGCACAGGTCCTCGCTCAATTTGAAGGGCAGTCCCAGAGTACCCCTCTCTAGATTGTACCTCCAAAATCAGAGGAACCAGTGTCAGACCAGGGCCTTGTGGACAGGAGACATTCATCTTGTAGCAGCTTTCTCCTGGCTGACAGCAGCTCCCAGCTGTCCTGATTCCTCAAAGGATCAAGTGTGCAGTTAAAATGGTATCAGTGCTGCGAATTTCGATTCTTACTCTCCACCTGATAATTCAACACTTACTTACAAAATCTTCCATTGAGAGCTGAGAGCTGCAGTACAGCCCTGTGCAGTGTCCCTGACAAAGTCAGCAAGACAAAAGCTCTCTCTGGTGGTACATTTCAGTCCTTGCAGTTTCCCTTCCCTCCCATTCCAAGCACGCTGAGCAGCTCAGTGTCCCTCCCTTTCCTGGTGAGCCCACCCCAACTGTACCAGGCTCAGTGACAGCACAGGAGCAAACAGTGAGTAGGATATTGTCCTGCTTGAACAGAGCTGAACACACCCGGGATAAGACAAGACAGTACAGATGGTGAGCTGGAAACTATATCTAAAGCTGTGAGGTCAGAAAATTTCCATGTATTGGCATTTATGAGGGTTTCATACATGTCATTAAGCCCAAACACATCCAGGAGCTCAGGGAACAGAATCTACCTCAGGTTTTAATGATTTTATTGCTATTCTTATTCTTACAGGTATAATTTCTTACCACAGCAAAATATAATCTGTCTGCCTTTTTAGTCCCAGGAGAGAGCTTGGAGCAGCAGACACGCTTATGTTCAAATCCAATTTCTATGTGTAGCACTAACTGATGAGCAGCTATCACTCTACAGTCACTTGCCTCTTCCAAGGTGGAAATATAAGTAAATTAATGCCCTGGGAATGAAAAGAGGCAGAATAGCCATAGCTTGTATAATTGGTGCTGATTTCTTCACAGTTCACAACTGTAGAAGATTTATGTTTAATATGGTAGTGTTAGCATACTGTTCATAGGTACAAATGAAACATTTGCTTAGGTACTTGGTTAAGCTTAAGATCAGGGTTAGGTTTAGACTGGTATCTAGGCAACTTGAGATGATGTGCAGGGACAGGAAGATTTCATAAGCAAACTTTTTATTTCACAAGAAATAGTTGCACATGCCAAGATTAAAGAGCCTTTAGCACTTTGTCATGTTTTGAAAAAAATTGAAGACAAATATACTTGATAAGAATCTGGTGTTGATTCTGTCCCTGTCATGGACACATAGACAGGTTTCCAATCTGCCACATGAGGAAAACTCATTCAGTCTTATTTGTTATCCTTCTAAAGTTTGCCATTCCTGTTAAGTAACAATGCACTCTAAGCACAGGTGGACTTAGAACACCCCTAAAGAAACCAAGAAACTTGTGTCCTGTATCATAGACCTAACAATTCCTGCAAGCCTGAATTTCAATGTGTTTGAAGAAGTATTTCTTTATTTAAAAGATAGGTTTTGATGTTTGCTTTGTGGCAGAGGATCATTGGTGTGCTCCAGGAGCTGTAGAAGACTGAGAGCACACAGAGCTGCATTACAAATACACATAAAAGACAGTGGGCATCTATGCTGCTTCTTGCAGAAACATACCTGAACATCTTTGTCACAGCCCTGGTGGACAAAGAGGCTTTCAGTGGTGGTTTTACAAAGGCAGAGTGGTTTTACAAGGCTGGCAAGGGCTATTTTTAAAAGGAGGTGTCCTCCAGCTGATGTAATGCACTCTGCCAAACTTGACCTCATTCCATCCCAGCAGTTTAGAGGTGTAAGTCTCCCTGTCACTTTTCATAGTACTTTGTTCATTGCTGAAACTGGAGTCTCACCTAGGACAGTGGGCACCAGGGAAACAACATTTTCATCCATTTCAAAAGAAGATTCAAGACCAATTGCGATATTTTCTTCTGGCTTACTTCTAGCCTGCTGCAGAGTCCAGAGGAGAGAGTAAGGTGATGATACAGGGGTGGAAACCTCTGGCAGAACAACCAGTCTGGCACCAAATCAGCAGCAATGTGCTGACCTTTGTCTGGAGCAGACACCAAGCTCTTGCTCAGGCTTGCTCTGAACACAGAAACAATGGTGCAAAGTCACTGTTCACCAGGGACTCCTGAAATTTTAGCTTGCTCACACTTCTCCCCAGTGTGTCAAGGGGTGCTGGCAGAGCTGGGACTATGGAGCTGTTACTGTCCAAACACAGGAGAAAACAGTGCTCCTGGATCTGGGCTTGCCTTAGTGTAAAGCTGCCTGGATCTCAAGCTTTAGCATGTGTTTTTTGCTGCCATCACAGTAAGAGCTGGCTACTTCTGCTCTTCTTCCACAGGGGTTTTATATTGCCCAGGAAATTTGAGCTTTCCATCAAAGACTGCTTTCCATGCATACTGAAACAGATACCATTTCACACATAGAATATGCACAATTTCCCTCTTTTTGGTGCATCATGTCCAAGTGAGTTCTTGTCCTTCACTTACCTTCCAATCCCTTTACAGCCACTCCAGAGTCTGGCTCTGGAGAGATGGGCTTCTTAAGCCAAGTCAACTTGATGACATGGGAAATGCAGTCAAGAATGGCTTAATCTTTATTAATAAATGACTAGAACCCAGGTAAACAGGGAGGCAGCAAAATGATTGATTGTGTGTGATAATGAACCCATAGCTACCACATTACAGAGTTAAACATTAACCTGAAGAAACAGGGCATTGTGTTTGTAAATGGATAGGTGGTGTTTATAATCACCTTGTTACTTATTCCAGTCCTGTGAAACTGAAAAGCAGATTAATTTAACAATGAATACCATCAGTAAAATGCTATTAAACTTTTCTTCAAGAGCAGCCCTGGGAGAAGGCCCTGGGGGTGCTGTGGGTGAGGGGCTGGCCATGCCCTGGCCATTGGGAGCCCAGAACCCCCCTTGTGCTGGGCTGCACCCACAGCCCCGTGGGCAGCAGGGCAGGGAGGGGATTCTGCCCCTCTGCCCCGCTCTGCTGAGACCCCACCTGCAGGGCTGCATCAGCTCTGGGCTCCCAGCACAGGAAGGACAGGGACCTGCTGGAGCCAGGCCAGAGGGGCACCAAGGGGATCAGAGGGATGGAGCAGCTCTGCTGTGAGGAAAGGCTGAGAGAACTGGGATTGTTCATCCTGGAAAAGAGAAGGCTTTGGGGTGACCTAATTGTGGCCTTCCAGTACCTGAAGGGAGCCCACAGGAAAGATGGAGAGACTATTTACAAACACCTGGAATGACAGGACAAGGGGGAATGGCTTCAGAGTGAGACAGAGTAGGTTTAGATGAGATGCCCCATCCCTGGAATGTTCAAGACTGGGTTGGATGGAGCTCTGAGCAACCTGGTCGAGTGTAAGGTGTCCCTGCCCATGGCAGGGGGTTGGAACCAGATGTTCTTTAAGGTCCCTTCCAACCCAGGCCATTCTATGATTCTATAATTCAAGCATCACTAAAACATTACACCCTTAAACTAGAGAAGCAGTAGAACTGAACCATGGCCAGACAGAATTGTCTCCTCCCCGTGTCACAAATCAAGCTCTAAGCTGAAATGGATATTCATGACAGAACCTTCAAACCAGGGTTTAAACCTGCACTTGCTGTCAACCAAAATGCAGCTTGGGCTGCTTCCTACCAAGCCTCCTCACTCTCCTTAAAATCTGGCCATTGAGTTTGCTTAGTGGTATTGTCACATAATCTGTCTTCTAGACACAAACACTGTCAAAATATGGTTAATTTAGTGAATGAGAATCCATTGGTAAACCTATGTTCCTTAAAAAAAAAAAAAAGAAAAACAAGCAATGTTGGCTCATGTTGGAGCTATCTGCTGCATTGTACAAAGTGCCTGCTTCACTGGACAACTAATCCAGAGTAATCCTCTTTTGAGATCACCAACTCACCATCTGATTTGTTCTCTGATTTGCACCAGGAATGCCTGCTGCAGCAAATTATTCCAAAGTGGCAGACTAAATTATTTTTCACTGCCCACACTTTGATCTCCAGAAACTAAGAGACAGCACAGACTTTCCAACAGCTGATGAAACGAAACTGAAAAAAATATGATCCACACATTTTTATGAAGTCTACTACTGGGAATAAACCTAAAATAAACATTGTATTTTGGCAGTCATACCTCAACTATCTGTGAAGGGAAGGTTCATAGATTAAAAGCTTTGCTTTTAGCTTTTCCATAATCCTATCCTACAGCTTCCCATTTCTTCTTTCTACCTAATAACTCACAATTCTGTCAACCTCTCCAACTAATGCCTAGGTACACTTTCTCTTATTCTCTTATATCTCAGCTCTTGTTGCTGGAAGAATTCTGACCTGGTGAATGCTCTGGACTTTGACACAGGAAGCCTGGTTTGGGATTATCCTTCTGTTGCAGGGCCCCTCTTAGATCTGTGGTATCTCACTGAACTAATTGCTGACTTGGTTCCCCCTCTAAAATAAAGACAACTATCTGTCCACTCCTTCACCTCTCAGCATCTGGTTGTATTTATTATTTAGATTACAAGATCTACGTGGTAGGACAGGTTTTTACTGTTTGCCTGCAGTGTCTAACACAGTGAGGCCAGTCTGGCTCAGAACATTAGGCTCAAGCCTACCACTAAAATAGCAATATTATTTGCTATAAGAGCAAGCATGTTAAATACTTTAAGAAAGCTAACACCTGAAAGAATAATATTTTTGCCTTACTACATTCCTATTTCCTAACTATATCATAAAGGTTAACAACAATGCACATGTTAATACATGTGTGTGATGGGTTTCTGTGTATAAAATACTGTGGGGGTTTTATGGGTTCTATGGGATTGTTCTACTTTTGTATGGTTGTTCTGTGTTCTTAAACAACTATTTCACCCCCAAAATTGCCCTTCCATTAATTAATTCCAGCAGTTCAAGACTAAAGGAAACAAAATCAAGTATCATGAGATACAGTTAGACTGCAGAATCTGGCACTTTCTTCATAGTTGTATGTTCCACTTCATTATCATGAATGTAAAATATCAAGTCATTAATGTAGGAAGTTTTGCCATGTGCTTTTTTCTCTTCAGTTACATAGATTAAGTTAACATTACCTAAATCCATAAGGTAAAACAGGATTACAAACTGGGAACAGAGGAGTACAGAGGAGATAAAAGGACTGAAATACATGAATATTTCAGAAAGTTTTGGATTCATGGCTATGACACTTTGCCATATCTCATGAATACACAGGGTGATGGTCCCTGGATGAGGTACAGCAATAATATCAACAGTAATTTGAAAAACATTGACATTACTAATTAGCTTGAGGCTGATTTTACAAAGCCTGTCAGATTTCTTAGGTAGCTGTATGATATATCCAGCAGAACTGATAATTGGCAAGAAGCAATTAACCATATTTCTCTCCTCGGTGCCTGCCAAAAACGTTTTAACTTCCAAATAGCAACAGTTCCAATGAATATAAACAAATGCAAACTTGTCATGGCAGGTTGAGCTGCTTATGCAGTGAATCTGATGCAAATTGATGTTTTCATAATGCACCCAGGTTTGATTGACAGAAATTTCCACAGACAACCACAGCACATCCTTTGCATTGCTTTAAATGAAGCTGCAGTTTTCATTCTTAGCTACATCTTGTTGCCTGAGCAACAATGGTTTGGATTTGGCTTTCTTTGTGTCTCAATTCTAGTCAAATTAAATGGGGAAAGAAAGAAAATTAAAAAAAAAAAAACCACAGCAGCATGGAATTCAGCAAAAAGTGCTGTGCTTTTCTAGCCCCATCTCCCATAGATTCACTGCCTACCCAAATTGTGCCCCAACAGAAACAAAAAAGAAACAAAAGGGTTCTTGCTGCACAAGTTCAGAGGCTTCAGCAGCAGCATCTAAAAGTTATGGCATATATTGGCTCTAGCAATGAAGTAGCTTGACAAGGAAAATAGGAAAAAAAAAAAAAGACAAAGGAAGGTAAAGAGGGGAAAGTGGCCAGCAGGAAAGCAGCAGCAGGGTCCATGGGGCTTGGGAGGCTGCCTCTCACGGAGCAGTTGGCTGTGATGAGGATGATGAGGCCTTTTTGCCAAACTCTTCCAGTAGCACAGCACAGCAGTCCTTCCCAGCCCAGCACCCCTGACCAGCAATCACAGCTGGGTCTGCACTGCATGCTGAGCTTACCTGGCCAGGGGAGATGAAGTGAGGAGCATAAAGAAGTGTCACACAGCATTTCCAAGCAGTTCTCCAGAGGCATGAGCCTTTCCTCTGCTCAGACAGAAGTCAAACTGACAAGCTAAAGACAACTCCAGTCTGAGTTGTGTTTTTGCTTTATAAATCTTATTTTTCATGGCTTGTATACCAGAATCATGTTGTCATGCCTCAGTTGTTCACTATGAAGACAAGAACTGGAATCTAAGCAAAAGAACTGTTTCTTTCTTTCTTTTTTTTTTTTTTTTTCCTGGAGAGGAGAGTTCAAATGCAGATTTTCTGAAAGTGTCTGTTTAACATAACATGCTGTTTGGAAATTATGCACTTATACCCCAATGAAGATCTTTCAGAGAAAGCTCTCTACTGGGAAATATGTTAAGCTTGATATTACTTTTCCCATCAGCATAAATTAATTGCACAGAGAGAAAATCAGCCACACTCAAATGCACAGCTTGTTATATCATATGCATTTCTACTATGCCTTAAAAACAAGTAACAAACATAAAGAGCATTTCCTACAGTGCTCATTGCTGGATAGAATTCATGCCAATTACAGGGTTATGTTAACATCTCTAGGAAAGCATGACTAATATCAAAGCTGAGAAACACTTTTATTTTGTTAAATATTAGCTCACATTCTTCACACTTTAGACAAAGGAAAGAACAGTTTGAAATCTAGTTGCTGTTACATTAAGTATCCAGCCCTATTTTAGTATTATTAAAGGATTAAAGCAAAGTCATGTAGTAAAATTGGAATAAACACCTCAGAGAGTGCATAGTTTAAAAATATATGCACATAAAATGTGTAATATAAATATGCATAAATACGTATATGACATCTAAAATCTAATAATAAACAGCGCATCTAAAGACATTTTAAAAATAGAATGAGCAGGAACTTTAACAGAAATGGTCAGACAAACAGCCCTAACTGCTTAAGATTTCAACTGTAAATTCCTTTTATTAAATACATTTTCCCCTGCTCAGCTACTGTTTTATCTCTGATTCTTACTACAAGTCTCTCTCAGTGGTGCACTCTTGCAATCTCGCACATTCCCCACGCGTGAATCATCTCCCAGCAGGACAAACCTAATCCTTGTCCTTCCGCATGGAAGCACAGCGCCGAGCCACAACATTCCAGGGACACGATGGGAGAGAGCCCAACCCCACTCTCTGTGCACATCCTTCACCTTCTTCCATACATTTCCTTCCTCCAGGCAACTCACTGACGTGCCAAAATACGGCTTTTTAGTGTAATACAATAGGACAACAATTTACTTGTCTACAATGCCTTTAATGAATAGTAATAGCATTGTCTTAGTTCAAGTAACAGTCAGGCTTGCTTTCCAACTAAAAGGATCAGTGGAGCTGATCCTGAGTGGGTCCTGACCCTAGGAGGCAGGGAAAGTAGTTCTGAATCTCATTTTCACCTTGGTGCCCTGAAGCTACATGCTGTATTAGCCACTATCCTGCTACTCAAGGTAAAAAAACCAAACCATGAGTTTTCCATCCATTTACAGCATAGTCAAGGAGTCTGGGAAAGGTGAAAACCCTCACTTTGGCAGAAAACTCCAACATCACAAGGCATTCAAAACCCTCCAGGATCCCTTTCTGGCCCATACCACCACTGTCTCCTGGGAGGGAGAGGAGCCCAGTGCACCCACCTGATCTCTCCTAGTTTCTTTCTTACATGTCTCCAAATTTTTTAAAGAAAGACCAAACTATTATCATTTTCTCTTCTTATCAGCGGTGTAGAAAATAATGTGTAATGATTGTCATTACTACAGATACTTCATACTACAAACACAGATTTTTGTTAGCATTTCCATTTCTCATTAGCATGGAAACTAGGCCAAGAGCAGCTCCTGCAAAGAACTGCACAACTTGTGCAGTGGAATGTGTCTTATGACATCAAGACAGACTTGTTGCTTACCACACCTTTGCTCTACCCAGGTGCTTCCCAACAGCATCTCCTCCTCTGCTGTATCCAGGTGGAAAAGCTGAAGGTGTTACCTACCTACCTACCTACCTTTCTGCTGGCAGATCGTTCTACTGGCATAGTAGAAACTGTATACACACACACATACACATCAAATTAACCCCAGTAAAAGCCTACCCAAGCTCATTTAATCCATCCCCATTAGCTTACTGCACTAAAGCCAAAGCAGAGGCCCTAGAATGACAGACAGCCATCAGACACTAACACCGGTCACTGAAACACAGCACTGAGAGATGATAAAGGATTCCTCTCTCTTTAAGAAAAAAAAAAAAATTCAGCCCCCAAAAGACTTGAGTAAAATGTAGGACATCTGCTGTGTCCTAGGAAAGTAACCATCCCACCTCCCCAGCTTCCTGCAGCACATGGTCCACGGCGAGAGACCGAGAGCTTGGACCTCTGTGGCAATTCAGACTTCTGACAAAAGGCCAAGATTCTGATCTGGGGCAAAGGCAGAGAACAGAAGTCCCTCCTCAGCTCTGGTTCACCCCTGGGACTAGAACCACCCAGGATAGCAGCCAGCACTACAGGGCATGCTGTCCATGGTTTGGGACTGTGTGCTTGAAGCTAATCCAGGGCACAACCGCTACGGAGCAATAATTTGCATGTGGAGGGATTATGACAGGCAATGATCACTGTTAAAGACAGTTAATCTTCGAAAATTTTGCTCTAAGGTTCAAAACTAGCTACTTCTAAACACACCCCTTCATAGAAGTGCCTAGTTCCTGATTTAAATTATAAAAACATGTATAAAAATTACGGAATTATGGATTTTAAAGTATGAAAGTTTTTTGTCTGTCATAGGACAGGATTTAGTGTGTTAGTGCTCCCTTTCCCAGTTTGAGCAACTCACTCCCCTTTGAGGAGTCCTGCAAGGCTTCCAGGCACCTCATCTCCATGTTAGTGCATGACGTAAGATTTATTAGAATTTCCACCTTCTTTTCTGCTAATTGGAGTTTATGGAAAAGTTTGATTTCTGATAAGATGAAAAAGGTCAGAAAAACATATGTGAATGGAACACAATTTCTCTGTAAGGACAGCAAATTTTTATTGCATTAATAATGACTCAGTCGTGAGGACAGTGAGAAGACATGGTCAAGTTAGTTACTCAGAAAAGGTAAAATGCAGAAGTGACCCAGTGTTAATGAAAATGTAATCCCATTATGTTTTTGCCAGCCCAAACTTTCATGGCTTATGTTGTGGTAATTGTAATTAATGTCATTTACTTTGTAACAGGCAAATTATTCATAAAGAACATGGTATCTACAGCTGATTGTAAATATTTTTGTATATTCAGTGTCAGCTCATGTCTAGCTGCCTCCTGAGCTGGAGCCTGCTGAGGGAACTGCAGTCACCCACCTGCATGGCTGCAGAAGCCAAAGGTGGTTTGCCCATGTGGATGTTCCACAAGAAGCCTTAGGGAGAGACTTGGAATTACTTCAGAGTCACATGAAATAACTGCACACATTTTTTGCAAGCTCATAGTTGATGACAACATCAGCATTATCAACTTCCATCTCCTTTAAGTCTTAAAAGGAAAGTGGCAGCTGCTGCCAGGGTGCTCTGTCCAGCCCTGACTGGAGCAGGGAACACGCTGTGCATGCCCATGAACACTCAGCAAGGCTCACACGTGAGGCAGGCAATGGGATGCACGTGCAACACAAGACAAGCTGTGCATCCCACACACAACAGAGGGTTTCTGCACATGGGAGGAGGGTGAGGTGCCTGGAAACACCAGTGCTAAAAGATGAGGAGTCTGTAGCTTTGAGCACCACAGCTGAGGATCACAATTTTTTGAATGCAGAGAGAATTTGGCTACATGCATCTTTTTTACAGGATCACAGAGCACTGAAACTGGAAAGCTCCTCTGGAGTTTGCCTAGGCCAAGTCCCTGTGCAGAGCAGGGCAGTTGAGTGCCCTGGGCCCTTTTGGCCCCACTGCTGAAGTCCTTTGTTGTCTGCCTTTTTCTTGTACTTTGATCCTTCTTTCCACTTTCACACTGCCTCCTTTCCCTGTTGTCAGCACAAATACCACTGCAGCTGCCTGCTGAACTGAATGATGAATGTATCAGAGTTCAAACTACACTTCACCATACGTGAGCAATTTTAAACCACATCGTGTGTCTGATGTGGCTCACAGCAACTGCACCAGTGCTGACAAGATAGGAGGGAGCCAAGGCCAGGAAAGAAGAGTCAAGACAGACTGGGCCAAATCTTTCTGCAGCGTGCCAAATGCTGCCATTCCAAATGCACATGCTGGAGTCACAATTTGAGACTTCTTAACTTTATGCAAACACTTACAGTGATACCATTCAGGCATGGATACAGCTGTAGCAATGTGGAACTGCCTTGCCCTGGCACTGCTTCTGTTGCAGCCATACAGCCTGCAGGGCACTCTTTGAATCCAAATCTCCCCTTGACCATGGGACTGTCCCCGTGGTGAACTGCCTGGCTCACCTTATACTGTATGGAGCATGCAAGATGCCACCATGGCAGTCTGAGCCCACAGAACCAACCTCAGTAACAACACACTTCCAAAGTTCCACATGGCTGCAGGGCCCGGCCACCACGGAGAAGATCCTGAGATGTGTGAGAATGGCTGAGCCCAGCACTGCTCCTCAGATACCCGAAATTATTATGGCTTTGGGAGAAACAGAACTGTTTCAGAAGTGGTCTGAACTAAACGGAGAGAAGGAGTAGCTTGATCTCACAGCTCCCATTTGGTAGAACAACGTCATATGCAAGGATGGAGGGAAAGCACTTCTAATCTCTTTAAACTCTTTATTCTCTTTGCAGCAAAGATACAGTTGCTATTGATGATATTCAGGCTTTGTGACTCTCCAGGCCAGCATGCAAAACATCACATGAGATTCTTTTTGGTGTGAACAGGAGCACAGCCACCAAACAAACACATGCTTAAACTCTCCTGTAACAAGCAAGCCCTGGCAAGAAGTACAGTACGTGACATGCACTGCTTCTCCTCACTTAGTAGCGTTGGCACAAGAGTCAGGGAGTTTTCCACCTGCTGACTGTGTGTGACCAAGCTGTTCTATGTATTACAAAGGATAAATGGCTGAAAAAAATAACCTATACCGAGTAAAACTTTCCCCTGATATTTCCAGCTGCTCCTAAACAGCCACAATAATCTATAGAGGCACAACCCCCAGGCTTAACCATCGTATCTTTCAAGCTTGAGGAAGGAGGCAGAGAAAAGACTGAGAGTGAGGAAAAATCTTCAGACTTTCTGTGTGGCATCAGAGAAGCTTTCAAATTCGTGTCCTGCTTACACCACAGCAACATAAAGTTAACAGCCCGTACTTGGTGACCTCAGGAAGGGTTGGCTTCTGAACTAACTACCCAACACAAAGCGCCTTCCAAAAAACTCAGTATGTGGACATCTGGTAAGAACATAGGGATTAGCCAAGCAACTCCTCAGAGAGATGACAAGAAAGTTTTACAGTTGCTAATTTCTTTGGAAAAAAAGAATGCAAATTTCTTTGCAAAATTGACACACATTCACCTTTAATGACAGCAATTATAAATGTATTTTTTCTTTAATTACAATATATGCCTATTAATTTAGATAGGAATTTAAGTACAAAAAAGTTTATTTTGCTTATTCCTTTAAGAACGTACTTGAGTGCAGCAAGATTTGCAAATTTTTCTGCATAACAAAAGTTCTACAAAATTCACTTTTTAAACAAAACTATAAGCTTGCACAGTTACTCCTACCTTTCTCCTACTTTCTTAAATACCAGCAATTAAGCACTTAGATGATGGTGATCATTGAGGGCAGGAAAAGATACTTTCTCATCTTATAGGGAGCACACCATAGTATAAAAGGTAAATTCTGTCTACAAATCATTACATTACAGAACATACACTAAGCAGAACAGGTAGTTGCTGCTTCTTGACAAGGCAACTTGCATACCAATCCAAATGGAATTTTACCCTGATTAATCACTTGCCAGATTCACTCAGAGACAAGTTTAGGCAGCATGGAGTCAAAGGAGAGAATGAACAATTAAATCTTCTGGCACAAAAACAAGTGCTTCTTAAAGGCATAATATCTTCTGTAATTACAACATTAAACTTAGATTTGGAACATTTTTTTTTAATTGGCTACTTGAGCCTATGATATTTAGAAACCCTACACGCTTCCATTTTTCTAAAGAAATTATTCCTCTTTCCTTAGATAATTTTACTTGACTGTTCATGTGCAGTGATGAAATTCATTAAGTGGAACTTTTGCTTGACAGCATGAGAGTTTATTCTAGAATTAGCTGCGCTCCTGTCAAAAGCAGACACAAAAAGAATGTAATAACTTTTCAATATTATAACCACCAGTTTCACAACAGATTATGTGGTTTCCTCCAGACCACAGCGTAACACATGCCCCTAGATTAACATTTAAATTAATAACTATGTATTTACAATAGTTAGAAACCAGCACCAGTATTTCTCAAGAGCACAGACAGATGTAGTTAAAGACAGGTTTGAGTCTGCATATGCTCACTGCTACTGCCTAAATTCCATGTGTCCTTCAGTGTGCTCTGATTTATGTGGACTGTGACAGGTAATGAGTTACCAAAAATGCCCAAGTACCAGCGAGATACCAGGCTCCAAAAACTGATTTAGTAAATTCAAGCCCATTAGATCAGATTACAGTGGTGTCATCCTTACATGGGTAAGTAAATTAATATTTTCATTATGGAATCAGTACCCAAAGTCTCCACAGTGCAGGAGGCAATAGGGACCCCATAACCAGCCTGGTTTAAAGAGCATACTCTTCTTCCCTCTGGACTCCTGCATGGTAAATTGGGGACCAGGAGGAATAAGGAAGTGCACAGACCGTAGGAATTACCACACCACCTGCATTAACAGATTATACTGAAGCATGTGTTAACTGTAACATTCAAGTATATTTTATTGTTATAAAATATATACAATCTCAAAACACAGTGCATTTTGCACAGTTTGTAAGCCCTCATGGGTATCACTACAGCATTCAATAGATGACACACTTCCTTATGAAATCAGCAGACCAGAAAGGTAGGAAAACCCAAAACTATTCTACTTCAGATTACAATCTCTTTAACACCCCACTACTTAAGGCTATATTTCTGCTACCTGAGTTGATTTTGTTAACTTCACAATTTTTTGCATCTCCAGGAATGGGGTGGGGGAAGCAAAGAGCAGGGATGCTGCTTTTCGAAACACAAAAGTAGTAAGAAAAACGTCAGGAGTGGCTTTGTAAACTTTGTATTAAAAATATGAAAAAAGAAAAAAATTGGTACTTACAAAACTGAATACAGCCTACTTAAAAATCTTGAATCTAAAGTGAGATCAAGTAAAAAAAAAGAAACAGCACTTCATTTCATAATGTACTTCAGTTTCACCATACTGGAAAGTCATGCAAAAACTGATGCCTGTTTCTTCATGTTTATACCACTGTTATGTCACCAATCTTGTGTGCGATGTCATACTACAAAAAGAAAGAATATCATTAATCTATATCAACAAGAGGCTAGATAATGTAAAATACAGTAATTAAATGCACTATTCAGATCATCACCCAGTTCATGGTCATTCAGATTTGGGTTTATACCAGTCTGATAGCAAAAAGGTGCAGTGGTGCAGCAAATTAAAATTTAATTTATCAGTGGACTTAACTTGACAGGATATTTTCAGTATCTCATGGATTTCCCAGTGCATACCTACTGCATTGCACCTTTAAAGTGCCTGTCAAAATCCACTAAATGTCTCTTTCCTAAGTTTCATACCAGTAACGTGCATTGTGAAAGAACCACACAGTTCTGTTGTTTACTGTTTACTGACCATGAACACTCAGTTTTCTCAAAGTGCCTTATCCCAACCTGTTCATTTCACCATTTCTTTAGAAATCAGTTCTAGTTCCTTGACTATTGTTATTGACTTTTCAGGAGATAATGTTTTGTACAAAGATAATAAAAAATAATTCTTTGTTCCAGTTACAGTTCTCTATCAGCTCTCTAACTCTTTGAGTTCATATTCTAAGACTTGTATTGTAAGAAAAATGATAACTCATCATTTTTGCCACATCTCCATGCTACAAAATGCACTTTCTACATGCTGCCTTTACCTAAATGCTGCCAACAGTCACCAATATTAATTCTGCAAACATGATAATACACCAGAAAACAACTTTCCTAACTAATAATCCACAAATGTATATGGATGTATTGTGTTTACTGGAAACATTTAATTTTCTTACTAAATTTCAATTTATTACAGGCCTTTGTATAATTACACCCATCCTCACAGATTTTTAAGATGTGCCTCAATGCCACAATAGTTTCTCCATAAGGGCAGTAATTAGAACAACTGACTCAGGCTATTTCTGCAGCATCTCACTTTCTTCCTTGCACACTATCACACTGCAATTAGAATTCCACATCAAATGGAATCTTCCAGTTGCACGTGACAGTAAAAGGAACTGAGTGCCTTCCCAAAACTTTGCTTGGAAGAGTAAATCAAAGCAGCACCAAGTTCTGCTTGGCAGGAAATCACAACCTTTGGCTTCTTTCTATTTCGAGCTATTACCTGTCATGAGAACCTGCTGTTCTCTGAGCTTCATTCTTGCTATTGTTCACATAACTATTGTTGTAGGGAATATTAAGAGTTGCATTAATTGGGACTGAAAACTGTGGCCAGAAGGGTCCTTTCTGTATTCCTGTCTTTGCACCATGGATTGCACAATGCTGCTATTTCCCACCTCTTGCATTTATAGTTCTCAAGTTGATAATTAGCAAATATATGCTTTCTAAATAAAGTTAGCTGCTCCACACATAGTTCATCCTATCCCATGCTCCTGGAAAAGCCTGAAGAAACAATGCTCTTACACTCCAAAACATTTATAAATCCAGCTTTTCTCAGGGATAGGGCATGTGTGCAAGCAGGGGTCCATGTAATGGTGTCTCTCCATCAATCTCCTCTTTGCTCCATTTCATGAATGAGTCAAGAGACAATTAGCATAACCCTGCTTATGGAGAAAATTCTGCGACATGGCACACAGAGACAAGCTGGGACAGGGGAATAGTTCTTGACACCCCTGTTGTTTGGAAAAGCAAATGTTTTTTAAACTCTGATGCTTAAATGAGCTAGAAAGGCAAACACAATCTGTTCTCCCTTGCTGCACTGCCCTGATACTTTCAGTCTTGATTTTCTTGTCCTTCTCATCCAAGCAAATCTTTAGCAATAAAAAAAAATATTAAAATAGAGAAAAATGCAGTCTGGCAAAGTGAACCTTAGCATGCAGCTAGAGGCTGCTCATGCAGCTGTGATAAAGAATAAATAAATAATTTAAAAAATTTAAAATATCCACCCCCCCCAGTGTTGTAACTTATAAACAAGATGTGGTAAGTCCTTTGGATCGTGCAAGGAAAACTATCTGTTAATAAGAAAACTACTGTCTACCCAGGTACTTGCAGTACTTGCAATCACAATCTCATTAAGTTTAAGCTGGAAAACCAGGGGCCAGTTTGAAATACAGTGTATGAAATGTAGTTTAAAGTGCCTAATGCCTAAAGCAGAGACAAGGAAAACTGGCTCAGAGCAGAAAATATGATAGAAAGTGACAGTAAAAAGAATGACCCTCCACAAAAGCGTGATCAAAAGCAACATACCACACTCAGAAAAAAAGAAAAACCTGCCTAAAACTCTGTCCTGCTCCAGAAGTGAAATCCATACTGCAGTCAGGAATAAAAAGGCAGCATGTGATAGAAAGAGGAAGGTCAGGCACCAATGTAAGTGGGAAGCTGTAGGCAAAGTGTATGAAACAGCAAACGCCAGGGCCAGTGATGCCAAGGAGCTTTCCACCCCTCTGGTTGTATCTCAGCCTGTCATACACAGGCTTAGACACCTCCAATGTCAGTAACGAGGACAGAAAATACTTAAAACATCTGGAGTCTGAATTTCTATTATCTCACTCTGAGAATACCTTCCAAGACACCTGCAGTGAGCAGCAGGGAAAAGGCGGTGAGGGAATATCAAGTGGAGTGGTGAGGACACTTCCCCTCACACTGGCAATGGCTTTGGGGGATCTTTCACCCTCAGGAAGCCACATAATGGCTCAACTATTATTTTTCCTACAACCTGAAATACTCAAGGAGCACCAGAAGTACTGCAAGAGTGACTGCTGTCAGGACAGAATTAAAAAACAGGAAGCAGCAGGAGACAGAGACAACCACAGATGGTCTCATCAAGATAACTATCTTTAAATACATCTATTTCAAAGTTTCCTAAGATTATGAAAGAAATGGAAAAAAAGTACTAGATGGACATCTGGTGAAGACTGAAAAGGCTTGCCAAGGATAGCTTTAAAAACAAATGACAGTGTGATGGGAAATCCTAGTTCCAAAAGTTACAAAGAGTCAACAGAACGCTCCATTCTAAGAGCTATTAGAGATGACGAATAAAGAAGATTTGTCAATGACAATAGGAAATAAAAAATAAAAAATTTTTAAAAACCCACTCAGCTAAGTCATGACAGAGCTAGGATATCAACCCTAATTCTCCAGTTTGTTAATCTGAGTCCTCTGCCTTTGGATTCTTTTGCTATTTTCTGTTTTTATTGCTGGTGAGTGAGCTTCTGTCAGCTGTGTCAAGCATTAAGGATGTCCTCAGCCTCCCTGCATCTTCAGCAATTTTCCCCCCATGTACAAACCATAAAGCCAGCAGCAAATTAACTAGCTCATATGGTTGGCACAGACATGAGATGTTGACAGAATTAAATTCACATGTAGAATGTAATGCCCCAATTGCCATTGTCACTTGAAATCCCAGCTTGTTTAGGTAACACCAGTGGCAGGGAAATTATGCTAATTTATTATTTTGTTGCTTATTTCTAATAGGCAACAAAAGGGACTGTTGAGCATAAAGGCTGTAACCCTCCTTCCAGCCCTTTCATCTAGGAATAAAAGATTTTAGTGGCTTGGCTGAGATTCCTGACTGCCCACCCAGTTCAGATGTGCAAAGATCATACTTAATACACCTAAAATACTTCAAGTAGCAACATAGCCTTGATTTTATAAACATAAAATTGCTGTCTAGAACCTTGATGCCTTTTAAGTATGCAAATCTAGCAAGATCACAGCTGTAGGTTATCTGCACAAGAATCACAATTTTGATTGTCTTGCTGCTAAATGAAAACCAACAGACACATGACGATGGAGCTGAGGATTTTTTTCCCTAAATGAGCTGCAAATGAAGAATCATCATTGCTGACCTTAACTTCAGTCTGAAAAATATTGACATTTTAATGAGTAGCTCTAAAGTCTGCTTCACACTAGGCAATTGGGCAATAGTTACACCTATTTTTTTGTAAATAAAAGGGATGTAAAGGTATGTACTTCAATCCTAGCAACTGTGTGTGTACAGATGATACAGTGTTTCTCATCACTACCGTTAAAACCTATCGAAAGCTACATTCATAACACAACTGAACATTTCTAGAGCTTTTTGTTTGAACTTATTAAAAAAAAAAAGGTTCAACTGATGCAGATTTCTCACCACAATTATTTTCCTGAGTAAACAATAGGAAAATAACCATCTGGCACCTTAGAAGGTTCCTCAGCTTTCTGTTGGAAAACACTCTTAGAAAGTCACTGCAGAGCACCAAACAGTGGGTCACATTTAAGCACAGAGAGATGGGGACAGAGGCTGCCAAAGCATCAGCCATGGGGGACACTCATAATTCCCAAACACAACATTTATTACTCTGTTTACATACAAAGCACTTATATTTAGCCGTAATTTTTTTTTTCCAACTGGCTGGAGACAGTATGGGACTCCACAGCATTTTTTTGTTTTTTGAAGTTCTGTGCTTTAAACACAGTGAGTTTTCCCATCTTAAACAGGAATACAAGACCATTAAATTAAATAGGCTACCTAAAGAGGTCACCCAAACCACAACTCAAGTCCGAAGCAAAAGATATTACAATGCCTAAGCAACTTCATTTTTAATTACAGAGTACAAGGACAAAACCAGGGCAAGACCAAACAGTTCATTTCAAGCTGTGTTCTTTTAGTAAGTCTGAATTTTTCTCATGTACCAACAAGAAAGAGGGAAGAATATGTGAAAATAAACTAACTGCAAGATTTATTTTGCATTTTACAGATGAGATGAACGCTTCTGGTCTTGACAGTTACAGGATTGGAAGTGACATGGAAGGGCATTTTATTTATCTGGAGAAGAACTGCAGTGCTAGCAGCCACAACATGGGCTTTTTGACATCTTTCATAAACCACCAGCTGTGCCCCAGAATTGGCAACTTCTTTAGCAGTCAAAACAATTCAGCAGTTTTATGTATTCCCACCAGTTGCCTTTATTCCTAGTCTAAGGTATCGGCTTCCCTCCCACCTGAGCTATTGTACTGGGAAACAGAAATCTTAAATTAATTTTATCTTGATCTCCCACAGCTAAGTAAGGCATAGCATAAGTGTTTTGACTTCAGCAAATAGTTTCTTTGAAACACCACCCACTCAGCTGGCTGAGGATTCATCTCTGAGTGGCTGGGAGTGCAATCAGAGCCCTCAAACATCAGGAACAACGCTCTGCTGCAGTTTGACTTCCTTGAAATCTGACTAATCCCAGCTACTGTTTCACAGGTAAAATATTACCAAGTGACACAAAATAGGGAGATTCGGGTAGTTTCAATTACAAATCACTGACCAGCAAAAGTCACAAGTTGTAAAGAGGTTTTGCTTCACTTGTACAGCAGTAACTGGCCACAAGAAACAAAAGCTCAAGTTGCTTTTCCTACTCACACAGAACCTGACATAATTGGAAGCTATTTACTAATGGCACTAAATTACTTTTATAGCTCTTTACCATCTGATTCAGTACTCCTTCATAGCAAATTCTAACCCAAGTGACCATGGCACCCCTGGAGATGTTTGTACCCAGAGCACCAAAAAGCTGAGCTGTCACCATCTGCCCAGTTTGGAGTGTTCAGGAGAATCTCCTTTCTTCTGCTTCTTTATACAGTACTGTTAGTAATAATATAACCAGAGTCATCACCTGCAGAAATTATGGATGGTAGGCAGAGTACAAGGCTCTGCAGTTTAAGCAGTGAAGGTATGCTGGCTACATAAGCAGCTCTGAATGCAAAAATGTTTTGCCAACTCTAAAGACCCCTAAGCCAGATGTTGCTACAAACCAGAGTAGGAAAAGGCTCCAAGAAGTTGGAAAGTTTGTGCATGCTTCCAGAATTCCCATTCCACTGATCAGGCTCACTGCTTTGCTCTCCCCATTCTGCAATTAGGAAAAGTTCTCTGGGAAAGAGAGTACAATACCCTTCAGGTACAGCACTCGGCTTCTGCCCTGCCTGCAGCTCCCCAGAGCCACAGCATCCAGCCCTGCAAGTGGGACAACTGTCAAGGCATCACACCGCTCCCTGCACTTCCCAGAGGACACACTGCCTCCAGAGGTTTTTCCCCTAAGAAAAAATTAGATTAACGTCTGAAAGCACATGATTTTATCATTGGTAATGTCTCTTCTAATACTGCCACTTTTTTAAGCTGTTACATAATCAAGTTGTGTAATCAACAAGCTCAACTTCCTTACAAAGCTGCTCCCCTCCCTCCCTCTATCCATCCATCAACCCTGGCATCATGCAGGGTTCCTGTACAAATTTCACTGCTTTGTTTCCCAAATAATATGGTACAATTATCCTTCATCTGTTTCTCTAGACAGCAATGACCAACAGAAGCTTTACTAAAAGTGAGGACCCAAATAGCAGCTGCTGTCACTAAATACTACTGATTTTGCATATCCAAAGCAACCTGAGCAGCGCTTCAACAGCTGAAAGCATTCTTCAAAATACCAACTTACGAGGGTGACACTGACTTCGATTTCCAACAACATAAAAATCAAAAGATACTTAAAGGCTCCCTATTTCCAGAACCTTGACTTTGAATGGAAGTCAGAAGCAGGGACAACACAATCCTCCAGGCCAGTTTTCTGCCCGAGTGGTTATTTTATAAAATTAAAGGTTCATACTCTTCTCCTGGTAGCTGTGCCTGCACCATTCTGTAAAAAGCCTAAAGCAAATTAAGAAGAGCAACAGAAACATTGTAACTCAAGCACACTCATTATTTTTATATTAAGATGCAAGTCTTCATGTTTTGAGAAATCACCTAGGGTCATACACAAGCTAGAAGTAGTATTAGAATAAGCTGAGATTTGGAAAGGTAGGCAATGTTCATAGCTTTGTTTCATCCTATTCTTACTTGCCCTACTTAATCAGCTATTTTCTTCACAAACTATTCTGCTTTATGAATTTTACAGATAGAAAACAAGGGTAAATTGCTGTCATTCTGCTTTTTAAAAGAGCTTAGTAATTAATTGCCTATCAGTATTATCACAGAGCTTTGAAACAACTCAAGCCGCTCCTCAAGGAAAAAAATTAGAGACAGGAAGCTTAAAAGACACAGCCAAGATGTTCAGAGAAACAAACAAACAGCCAGACCTTTCCTGACACCTTACCCAAGGCATTGTCTAATACACATATAAAGGACCAGAGAGGTTCTGTAGAGCTACCAGGTGCTGAGTGCCCTCTGTTCTGTCAGGACACTCAGGAAAGTTCTAGCTGTGTTGCTGGAATTCCACAGACAAGCTGGAGGTAGTACTCAGCTCTGGTTCACTGTCACCTGTTCTCCAAATAAAAGACCTGAGGAGCAGCTGAGGCATGCAAGAGCCATCTGTGACAAAACTGCTACTCTAAGTTCAACACTTCCAAACTTTTCCAGGAATTGACATGAATGTTAAAAAGAGTGTAAGAAAGGTTTCTTAGAACTCTATTTATAGAGACAAATCTGAACTTCCATTTTTATTAGGTTCTTTTGGTACTTAAGCATGAGTCTTAAGTTGAAATAAAACAAATTCCTAGAGGTTTATCTACCAGTACTCCATTTAACTTCACATGCTTGTGCACACGTGTATTGGGTTTTTTATATATACAAAAAAGTGACTGGAACATCTGGCCCAGCCTAGAACACATTAATATATAAAAATAGGTATGCATTATAACATATGAACATGCATATATTATAAGCAAATGTAAGCTAATTATGCCTCCAATTATATGAAATTAATACATGCCATTAATGGAAACAGAGCCCATGCCAGACTTTGGATCTCCACCTGAGATGACACTGGAGAAATCACATTAATCTCAGGCAAAATTACAAGGACAATAATCAGTTGGTTTGCAAGGCCAAGCGGTGCAGAGTACCCCGAGTCAGCTTCATTGAAATTGAAAGAGATGCAAATAAACACATTAACAACATTTTATCAACATACTTTAAATGCTGTCAACCTGATTGTTTGAACTTTAAAAGACAACAATGGATCAGTTTCAGGAATTTTTGGTTCTACCTAAAATAAAGAGGGATGAAATCTAATTTAAAGTTCCTTTTCCAGCCTTATGTTTTAGAATAACTATATCTACACATAAAAAACCCACCTAAAAGTGCATATTTTAAATATCTGAAGTTTTACTTGCCTTGGAAGGGGGTGGGGAGGAAAAGCAATAAATAAAATTATTCATTCCAGCATGGTATACACAGCCATATTTATTAGTTCACTTCCAATTACATAAAGAAAAAGCTGAAGACATATACAAGTGCTGCTTTAAAATAAAGACAGACTACTGTTTTCTCCAACAGTTTTATTTCAAAAAGTACACAAGTCTGTCATGGAACTATAGCATTTTAAAAGTTTGGATTTTTTTTTTTTTACAAATTCACTCACAATACCTGTATTTTAAAATACCATTCCCCCAGAAGTGTGAATATAAAACCTCATACTGAAATTCATATCAATGTTCAAAGTCCATGCTTTGTGCATGAGAAATGTAATGTAACATCGTAACATTTTGGATCCCAGGAAGCTGTTATTGCTCTGATTTCAGCTGAGCTATGCCTCAGTGCTAGGGGACTATTCAACAAAGGGCCCCAAAAAGCACCTATCAAGTGTATAAAACAAGGTTTAAGTGACACAAATAGCATAATATATTTAGACTGGAACAAAGACCTAGAGTGATCCAGAATATATACACTGCTCAGAACAAAACTAAAAGCTTGTCATGGAAGCCAGTAATATACAATATTCAGCATTACAGAAAAACTTGCAATTCAGAAGTCTTACTTGCACTATTAAACAGGAAGCATACATCTAATATGAATGAGGCTATCAAGAGCTGAGAAAGACGTATGCGTTGTACATTTCTTTCAAAAGTCATGTTTTACCCCTCCAAAAAGGCATTTCTGTGCAGCACACAGTTTTGGAAGAAGTATTTGTTTTTATGGAAGGAAGTTCCACACAAGTATCTTTAAATTCCCACTGCAGAAAGTTGATGAAAACTCTTGTAATGTATGGACAAGGGTTACATAACCTCTACAGTATTACAAGTCTAACACTTTATTCACACCATGCTAAAATTGAGGGGTTTCTTTCTATACATAGTACTCCTCAACAGGCAAGTTTACAGTCATGACAGTAACTAGAGGTTTCTTGAGCTCACTTAGAGTATTTACACAATGGCACCACCCTCCCTCCCCTCCCCCCCCACTATTTTTTCTTTAAACAAAATGAGACTTTAAAAATGCCACCTCCTAACTGGTATATCAGCTGCCATTACTTCCTCAAAGTGTTCTGTCAGCAGAGCTCTGTCACATCGGACACCTCACATGTTTAACCAGTTCATCTCCCACACAGCTAGAAATTATCGTTAAAATATAGTAGCTGCTTTTGAGAATCATAATCCAGTGTAAGTGAACAATCTAGTGACAAAATAAATAATTTATAGTAGCAGTATTATGTTTTCATAGTAGTGTTGCATCCACCCAAAAAGGCATGATGATAGCAACTTGAGGCAAGGTTTACCCCAAGTCAGAGGTTCTATATTTCAGATAAGGACTGTGTCAGATTCCATTTCTGTCATTTTTCCATGCAATTACATAAATAGACAGACACTGTCAAGGCTGCTAAGCCTAACAGCCAGGCTCTGAGGGCACATCAGGCTGTCCTTCTGCCCATTTATTATTTGCACAAGCTGACAGAGCATCAAGCATGTGTAAACTCTGCTCCCTGTGCTTTACTGAGACAGGTTTCTGAGTTTGAGTGTCCTAGGGCTTACCTGACTGTAAGTTACAGGGTCTCAGGCCAAACCAAAACCAAACCAAACAAAAAATTAATTTTAAAAAACCCTCAAACCACCAAAAAACACATAGGTCCACAGACGCTTAGAACCAAATTTAGTAGGTTTGCTGCCTGGTTCCTTAGGTTTATAGCTCTCTCTCAGTCTGTGATTCACTTTAGTCTTGCATTCAAGTTGTATTTGTACTAACTACACCCTTTTCATTAAGAAAGGCCTTAGTTTCAAGGTAAACAATCAGTGTATAATTAGCATCTTGGAAGTCTCTTCTATCACAATAATTGGATGCAAAAAAATGTCTCCTCATCTATAGTTCTTCAAAAGCTATGTTTGGCACATTTACTAAGCCTATTATTTACCACACAAATAAAAGTCAATCATTCCTCTCATTGGTACAACAACTGAAGAGCTTTCAGGAACACAAACACTCAAATCATAATTAGCAACTGAAGGAGTTAAGTGACATTTTGAAATACAGAACAATACAGAGAGAGACACTGAAGTTCACATCCAAAAATAGGCATGAAGAGGTATAAATAGTACATAAGAATCAAGAAATCAGATCACAGTGTCATGTTTTAAGAACTGTACCATCATCTAAGCACCTGTTTATACAGTATGTTTAGGCACCAGAAATTTAATAAAAACTGAAGTTACAATCAGGCAAAGTTTATTGACAAGGCACACATGAAAGATAAAAAATCTGATCTCTAACAGTATCAGTTTACAATCTAGAAAAGTCCCAAATGTGTAAAACTACCTCTATATTACTTAATAGCCATTCAAGTTTCTAAATTCAATATGAAGGGTATGTTAAAATCATGAAATTGGGTTTTAAGGACCTTAAAGATGACCTTGTACCAACCACTGCCATGGGCAGGGGAATTTCTTTACATTAATAGTGCCAGCCAAAAGTTGTGCACCTATTTACAGATAGGACAGACATTTAGTAGTAAGCCAAAGAATTCATCACAGATCTATAGGCAGCTACAGCTAAGCAGATACCAAACCTAGAAGTCTGGGGCAATGTTTTCTCTCACTGTTGCTACACACAAATAATCCTAACATCTTCCAACAGGCTGTTCAGCTATTTCCTTCATCAACATCAATACACGTGCTCTAATGCATTTACAGTTTTCCAAAATACCTTGCAGTTCAACATCTCTAGCTACAGAAGCTAAAAGAACTCCCCCCCACCTGCTCCCCAGCACAAGACAAAGAAGGTAGAAAACAGGAAGGAAGAAAAAACTCAGTGCAGTTTAAATCTGTGAATTCTAAATGGAGCTTTTGCAGGTATAAAATAACAGTCATCAGAAGCTACCAGAAGTCCTTAAATACATGTGAAAGTAAGACAAGGAATTGTTGTGTTTCTCCTATATTGCTTTAAGTTTGCAAAATTGGGAAGAAGCGTTTTCAGTCTTGCAACATGAGATTTGTATCAATTATTTTCTCTCAGTTACATGAAACTCTTGCTCTCCACAGTCTGAACATTAGTTCAGAATATTTAGGGCTGTTAAGAGGCAAGAAAAAAAGAGCTTTGAACTTCTTGCAGATTCATACAGCCAGACACTAGCATCTTGAACAAGGACTGATTACTGCTTAGGTGCATATGAGAAAAGTTGTTTCCACAGTGGTTAGAGCAAGACATCAAATACCAGTTACTTAACAGGTTTCATCAAATCCTCGTGGAGCTTCTAGGAAATTGCTTTGGAAAAAAACCTAAGAGACCTGCCTTAGTATCTAACCAGACATTGGAAAATGCAAGGTACTATTAACTTAAATTAACTTAATTAACTTAATTAACTAATTCATTCTTACTGTGACAGTAATAGTTGGTCTGTAGGTTTTAGAACTTAGATACCTCTACCAACAACCTGACAGGACCTCTTGCATCAGATAACATAAGTCTTAAGTTATCTGAAAGGACCAGAACTTGTTATTGTAGAAAAATCTGCATTTCAAAGAACTTGCAAGGTTCCCTGTCACACTTCCACTCACTGCCATTTTAAATTCAGAACAAATTAATTAAATTAATTGAACCAATCAAATAACCGTCTGCCCCTGAAATAACAGCTCAAGTACTCCAAACAAACATCACCAGGTTAAAGAACCACACAAATATTCAATTTGAACAGAATTCAAAG
Organism: Dicaeum eximium; assembly: GCA_013396995.1. Lineage (NCBI taxonomy): Eukaryota > Metazoa > Chordata > Aves > Passeriformes > Dicaeidae > Dicaeum > Dicaeum eximium. Next base: position 391,409 of record VWZP01007937.1, on the reverse strand, counting down.
TCATCCTTGGTATTTCAGCCCCCTGCAACTATACCAGACAGTGGCCAAGTTAAAATATTACTGTTATTCCACAACGGAGAATAAAGTCTCAGGAACTCTGAGAAACTTCATGGTCTACACATGAAATGCTTTTGTTACTTCTCACCTGTGTCTCACTGTAACACATTCAGAACTGTACATTAGCTGACAGTGTCAGAACCTCCTCAGCAACCTACCAGAGGTCCAAATACCTTCAGTGTCCGATATTTATTTATGAACTTCAACGCTTTTAGCAAATAGTTCAACTATCATATGCGAATAAGTTAAAAATTAAACGTGAGGATTGGTGGCTTTTCAAACTAATTTGTGTATTTTCTTCAAGGAAAATTTCATGCCAGTGTTTAAATGAGGGATGGAACACAGTAGTTTTCTCTAATACTTACAATGAACACTTTAAAAAACAGTTTTTAAATTAATAATATTTTATACTATCGACCCATCTTTGCTTTGTGCTGGAATCATCACAGGAACAGCTCCCATTCTACTTAAATTAGGTGCAGCTACCTTTGAAGGTGCAAAGGCTGGGTTTTGAGCAGGAGCACGTTCAAAGTCTTCACTTGGGACTTGGCTATATGGAGTTTTGGTATATCCTTCCATGTTGGAGGGAGACATTGAGCCCAAGGAAGAACGATTGCTGCCAATGTAGCTGCGAGCTGTAGAACTGCGACTTTTTGGAGGTGGAACATCTTCTCTGAAATTAACAAAAAAAAAAAAAAATCAGTTGCAGAACAAGAGTTCAGTCACCATTACTTTAAAATAAATATTCAGGTTTTTTTTTTTCTAGTCTAATGCAGTTGTCAAAAATATCCTTATATCTTCCTTTAAAGTAACAAAAGCCCCCCCAAACCCTCAATATTCATTGCCTCTAAAGTGTTTGCTGAAATTAGATGAACCACAAAAAGTTCTCTGACAAGCCATTAGTGTGTTATAATAAGCTTTCCAGATTAAGACAAATCTCAACTGTTAAGTAACTTATTTGCAGAAATACACATTTAAAAGTTAATCTTCCAATAATACTGCTCAGAAACTAGAGACACGCCGTTACCTGATATCATGATGTACTTCTTTCTCATATTTCTTCTCTCTGTGCTTCTTACAGAAACAGACGATGATAGAACACAGTACAGAGAGACCCAGCAGAGTTCCTATAATAGCTCCAATAATTATACCAGCTGTATTTACGGCTAGAATAGAAAAATAACAATACTGTTTGTTAAATTTCCAAGTTATAAGACCTTTCTTTAAACATTAAGCCCAGTATGTTTCACATGAGGCAGGTCAATAATACATCACTGAATCAGAAGGGGAGTGCTCAATCCCACGCATTTAAAACAGTAAGACTTGAAGTAGCACCCACAAGTTACATAACAGCTCTGGGGCTTTTAACCTCTTAGGAGTTTAGAGAAAAAGACTGTTCAGATTTAATACAAGAATACTGTGTGACTATTACATAGCAAACACTTACGAGGGGTGACATTCAGCTCAACAGAACATTCATCCGTGCCAACTCTGTTTGTGGCCACACAGTTGTATGTACCAGAATACTCTCGAGAGGCGTTTTTCAGAAGAAGTTCCCCTGTATTTTTATCTATAAACAACAGAAGGTAGAGATTTACCATCTTCCTAAATATAATTTCATATTTAATATCACAGAATTATTAAACCAGCATATACATGAAATCTTAACTTTAAAACGCTGTATGAAAAACATCCAGATTAAAACAGTTCTATCATGCTGTAAAATGCTATTGTTTGTAAAAGTCTTATCCCATTAGAAATGTATTCCAAAGCATTTGACTTGCTCTATCTGTTGAACAAATTAGGTAGTGTCTAGATTCTTTAGAACACAGTGTCCCCAAAACTACATTCACAAGCCCACAACTAACACGGTTTTAGTGAGTTACAAGTCACTCTTGCACAATTTCCCACTCATTCTTGCCCAGCACTGATATTGTCAACTGCTCTTTTTGTTACCACGAGCCAAATTTCAGATGTGGAGAAAGAAGTGGCATAACAACAGTAGCCTAAAGTCTTGAGTAGTAGAGAGGACATTAATGATCAACTCATTCACTGTCAAAACAAGAAATAAGAGACATCAAATTGGAGATCAGGAGTCAAGTTCAAAATGAAGAATAGTTTTAGGTTCTTCCTTTGTAGCCGATTTTTAGGGATCTGTGTTTTAAGATATTACATACTCCAACAGAGTACAGAAGCTTACAAAAAACTGGAGATTTTTTGCTTGCTTTAAATCAAATTGAAGCCACAACTGAATTCCCTACTGTCCACTTAAGCACAAAAGCAAAACCATCAGCAAGCTGGAGAACTCACAACATCTGGGCACAGGTGAGCATGATACTGCAGCCTAACAGTAAGAATCTCAAGAAGCTTGAAGCTTGAAACATTTCCAAGCATGAATTAAAAACCACAATCAACTCCAGCTTGTTTCAAAGTCTGTTTTGTTAGAGGGCAAAAGTGACATTTAATCTTGACTACTCTATAGTAATACTAATCCAGAGATGCTTACAAGCCAGAATAACCCAAAAATAGTATTGTAATCTTTTTAAGTATTTCAGAGTAATAAATGAAGCTTGACAGTACTCAGCATGGAAGTGGCAGGAAGATTCTGTGTGCCAGATACTCTCCTCCAATCATAAGACAAAAGTGGGGATCCTTCTTGTGACACACATTTCAAGGTAACGTCTCTTCCGATCACCTGCGATCCTTCGATGGAACATTTAGTCCGTGCTGGCTTTACTAATAAACAAAACATCACTGAATTAGTCACAATCAAAATGCTTCCCCATTGTGTTCTAGTAGCCAGTCCATTTTGTGAAAGAAAGTTTGTGCCAAAAACCATTTATATGGACAGAAAGATTTTTCTGTGAAATATGAGTCAAGTGCAGAACTTCTAGAAATGCTTGTTATTCTAAATATCATTCCCTTCATTTCCCAGGACAGAATTATGCCCACCTCTCCCAAGGCCTAAATAATGACCATAATCACCACAGATTCAGTACAACACTGAATGCTGAAATGAAGCTTTCATTTCAGACATTGAAAATAGGGTGGAATAAGCACATAAAAAACATCACTGAAAATTTAAGAAAATAAATTATCTTACCAAGTACAGTCAGCTGTATTTTTTTGCTTTGAACTCCAGGAGCCTTCTTCACTTTGCACTGATATGTGCCAGTGTCTGCTGCCTTTAAATTCAGGATATCCAACGAACCATCACCGGATTTGGGATCAAGATTAGTAAACTGCATTCGCCCAGTCAGACCAGCATAAAAATGATTATAAACCCTGTCTGCAGCATACATAATTATCTATAAGAAAAAAGTAATATGATTCAGGAATCCACTTAGTGTGCGAACATTTAAAATAATTTAATCTCTTTGAATTCTCAAGTTTCTTTCTATAGTTTTAACCCCAGAAATAAAGGAGTTAAGTATCTCCATCTTCAAAATATCACCACACACAGTATTATAGTGAATACTCCAACCAAACACCTAACCAACTACCAATATGTCAGCATTGACTTCTGACTGAAAGAAAACTGTGTAGAATTGCTTCAATTTAACTCTGCAAAACCTGTCTACTAATATGAATCATCTTCCTTTTAAGGCTTTCAAACACAGGAAAGCGTTAATAACTCAAAGAGTTAATATCTTTAAAATATGGTCCTCATTAATCTGTTTTCAATAAGGAAGATAATGCAGGTACAAAAGCAAAGTTTGCTTTTTGGAACTGAAGTATATTTAATTTGGAAGTTTTTCATTAGAAAGCAAGTTTAGAATGAAAAATATCTTAACATTTCATCCTTAATCTGGTATTTCAAAACTTCCACTAGATTTCATGTGACTGGTGCTTCAAGGCAATTTAAGATCACAAGCATCCCAACCTGAAAAGGTGGAACTTTAAAAAGTCAGTAAAGAAACTCATACATTGAGTAACCCTACTAACACAACTGAATTAATACTGTCCAAAAAGAAGTCTCTACTTACTATTTGTTCCTTCTTTTGATTATCTGCTGGTATCAATACCCACTCAATATCTAGTGGGCCTTCATCTTCTTCCGAGAGTTCAAAAGTACATGGCAACGTAACTTTCTCTCCTTGTGCCTTTTCAAACATTGACTGGTCAACTGAAGTTATAGTTAGGCTTCTTGTCAGACCTATAAAAATACATTTTTATGTTTTGAAAGCAAGTCACATGCAGTTGTTCACTGTAAATGCTCTATGACATACGTTTCCTGTATAGAAATCATGCCATGAGTCAGACTTTTCACTGCTGGAGAGAGCTTGTGCAGACCCTGTCACCCAACACAGTGCAAAGTCCTGTGGTGCTCATTTGGAATTACATCCAACAGGCAGCTACATCTTTCAAGCCACACTGTTTTTTTGTTTCTTTTTTTCCCCCCACAATTTATGTCCCACACAATCCTAAGTTAAGCATTTTCAGCAGCAGGTTTTCAAGTCACTATATAATCAACTTACCATTACTCCCTCACTGTAAAATGAAAGTATGGGAAAGCAATGAAGTCTGCCAGGATAGACAGAATTCTTGAGAAGTCCTGGGCTGGAAGTAAGTTACTTTGCCTTGAGTTATAAGGGCTCCTCTATCTACAGGGATATAGAAGGCAAATTAATCTTTTCCAAAAATCTCAATGATTTTTTTGCTTGTCTTATTCCTCTAAAAAGGCTGTGCAATCCTTATCTGCATGCCTCTAGGCAAACATGCTTCCAAACAACAAATTTTCCTCAATTCAACCCTGAAAAAGAATTCATATAGTGACACAAAAAGAGCTATTCAAAAGGCCTGAAGCAAGATTCCCCCTATTTCACCACAAACACAGGCTTCCCTTATATCACGTGTACAGGCTTGCACATCACAGCCAGGACATGGAAAGCATTCCCTTTGCTCACGATGGAAACAGGTTTGGCACTGTTACATCCAGTTTTGTCCACCTTGATGGAAACCAAGCTCAGATTTTTGGTCATTTCATGTGTGCAGGTTGCTAGACACACAGATGTGACCACAGCCACGAGAGCTGCAGGGCCATCAGGAGAGTGCACAGTGTGAGGAAGACAGATGGCTTTGGTGCCTTTTACAGATGTAAAGTAACAGCCTCAGATGAAGAAGTTTAAAATAATTTTACACAGTGCCTTTATGTTCTCACTTGCACTTCTCCATATCGTAGAGGAGCTCCAGTGAAGCAGAGGAGCTTCCTGCAGTAGATCATTGAATATGGTGAGTTGGAAGGGACTCAGCAGATATCCTTCTGCCTTGTGAAAATTTTGCTCTCTAGCAAGTCTTTTCATTCTCTTTCTGATGACAAAACAATGGGATCTTTAACAGCTATTTTAAAAATCCTTTACAAAGAGAAATCACTTGACATACTAAATTCCAGACTACAGCCTACAAGGAAAGGCTTCCACAGTAGCTGATTATTAACAAAGTAGGTAAGATTATTATGTTTCCTACCATTCATGGTGTTACTTTTCATGACATTACCTTCAGTCCGGGGGAAGGAAAAAATAAAAGAAACACCAACCAAAAAACCCACATCAACTTGAGGTAGGAAAGAGATTTACGTGCAATGTCTCCTACCAACAATGTACACCTTTACAAAGACAACTCTAATAGGTTTGTACCACCTGTTTTTTGACCACAGTAAACAGATCTGAACAATTAATTCTCTGCTACTAGGTTGAATTAATACAGTTTCCTAAATAATAGTGATCTCCATGAATACCCTTGGTTGACTTGTCACAATCCTATCCCCTCCTAAAGGATCTTTTCAGGTTTCCAAACTAGCCATTCTAAACCTCTGAATAAGCAAATACAACACTGCTACTACCTCTGTTTATGGGGAGATTTAAAGTACATTCATGTTTCCATAACACACAGTAGCATTTACATTATTAATGTAAATTCCTGAACTGTTTTTTCAGCAACTTCCATACTCTTCTGTTTCCCTTTCCCCCATGGTCTGATTAGGGAACTGTAATACAATACTCTCAAATTCATCTCCAAATTGCATTTCTGCATCTTCAACATTACTATATTAAATAAAAGGGATGTGAACTCAAGTACAGTTTAGGTGACTGATAATGAAATACATTATGATGTTACTTACTTCCTTTAAAAGCCTCAAATCTGTAACCTGGGAAATTAGGAGCTTTCATTTTGAAGTAAATCACTGAAGCAGAGCTACTGCTCTGTGGCAGCATCTCCAGTCACAGTCACTTTGCTATCTGAAGTTCCACAACAAAGGACCACAGCACACACATTTGCTTTTCCCTTCCCACAAGAGAGCCTGCTGAGAGTTTCACAAATGGGACAATGATTCATGTAAGAGCAACACTCTGCCTTTCCACAGCAGATAGTGGGTAATAGAATTCATACTCTGAGGATGGTATGACACATCCCTACTACTAAAAAGTATCAACCCCTCTGATTTTCAGTTGATACCTGCTGAAACACAACATGGCCATAAAAAACTGGACAGATGAGTATCCATATACTGATTTTTTTGACTACTTTTCTAAACAAATGGGACTTGTACGATCAATGTTTTATTTCTCTCCCTCTTCAGCTGTTACTTGTTCATCTCTTTGACAATTTCAAACAAATATAAAAGCAGAAATAACAGTCCAGTACAACTAGAAGTCCCCCAAGCATTCATTTGTACTGACATAGCTAATAAGCATTAGATTCTTCAGCTATCTCTTGCCTCTTCATTGCCAGACAACTCATGTGAGTATAATTTCGAAGTGGACATTACACAGTTTCATGGAAAAGCACTGAGAAAGTGGCAACTGGGAAGAAAAATTATGTTAAAAGCTGGAAGTACTACATTTCAGAGAAACACTCTTAGGAAACTAGACTCCAGTAGTCCCACCTATCACTGCCTGGCAGCTTGGTTCAAGTGCTTTAAAAGCCAGAAATAGCAAACATTTCGGTTTCTACTACAGTACTCATTCCTCTGATCCAAACATACAAATCGACATAGTAAGTGTGTGCCAAATAAAAGCAGAACCCAACAGCCTGAAGAGCCTTGCCCAAAAGAGAAGATTGTCTTAAAAATATTTTTTAAGTTTCCATTTTTGATGCTTTTGAAGACCAAGTAGTATTTTCATGCACACTGACTGCATGCAAACATGTCAATGAAAGCTAAAGCACACAATCCTCAGGATAATACCCAACCACCATTCCTGCACATGAAGCTTCCAGCTGCTAAGAGAGGTACTCAAACATTAGTCTGAGCTTTCTAATTATCAGAGCTTTCCCATAAATCTCAATTCCTTTCTTACTGCACATCTCCCAACACCTCTTTTTCATTATACCTGTGTTCCACAGTCTTTTTCTTACAGTAAGGCTGCAAACACAAAGCTTTTCTCCATTTCCATTTTTTGGGTCAACATCAGCATGCAGAAGCAGCAAGCACCTCAATTAAGGTACATGTCAGAGCTAGCTGGGCTCGGACTGAGCATTAGCAGCACAAGGGAGGGGCAGGTAATACTAGCTGGAGACTCCCTTCTGCAGGCAAGACACACATCTGCTGCCAGATATGCTGCAGAAGGAGGCTTGGCCAGATTCGACATGTCAGAGATTGTCAGGGGTCCTCCAGCCTTTATCATCATCACCACTAGTGCCTTTTTCTTTTCTTTTTTGTTCTTTTCCCACTTAATTATTACCTGCTATTAACAGAGACCTGCATGGAGCAAATCAAGTGGCTAGAAGACTCCAGGGGCAAAGGAGGACATGGGATCCCAGGTGACACTTACTATCCTTGCTCTTTTCCTGTGCTGGGGAAAAGGTTTGTAGAGACACATCCTTCAAGTTAAGAACTCATTACAGGAATGGCACTGCAAAGAACATTTTAACTTTATGGCCACAGGTACCCCTGAGAAACAAGGGCTGCTAAGTTAGAGATGGGATCCACACAAGGAAGCGGGATATGAACAACCTCATCAGAGCTGGTGATGAGGACTGTAAATGAGAGATCTACCAGGGAACGGTCACTGAACTTTGCAGTCAGGGAGGGAACAGAGACTGAGCCATGGGAAGTACCTGGGCCAGGCTGATGGAAGGAAGACAGACCCTGGTGAAGACAAAGCATGTTAAAAGGGAAGCCACCTACAGCATGTGTACATAGAACTGACACCAGAGTGAGGCATGTGGGACAGCTTGCATGACTGGAGCTTTGTCATGAACAGACACAAGCTTTTTAACAAAGCCAGGAAGGGAAGAACAGCAGGTGACCTGCCCTCTACCTGTAGGAGCAGCTGGAACACAAAAAGCTGCTCTACAGGACAGACAACAGGCTGGCTAAGAGCTTGTGGGTCAGGATTAAAGGAAAGGACTGTATGGACAACATCACAGTCAAAGTTTGCTACAAATCACCTGGTCGGAGTAAGAACCTGATGAAGACTATTTCAGCAGTTCCAAAAAGTTTCTAAAAATGACAGACTGGTTACTATTTCACCTCTGTGATATCTACTAGAAGGGCAACACAGCAGGAGACAAAACCTAAGAGGTTTCTGAAAGATTTCAAGGGAAAACAGCACTAAATGAATCAATCCCAATTTGATACTTTTTTGAAATTGCTTTCAAGGAAAAAACCCTAAGAACTCGCCATGGATGGGATCAACAGCAGCCTTGACCATGACCACTTGACCATGAAATAGTGAAGCTTAAAATCCTGTGAGGAGGAAGGCAAATCCAGCCCAGACCCTGCACTTCATATGGACAGACTGACTTACCCAGTAGCTGGAGTTCCGTGGGATCCAGTTCTAAAAAGCAAAAGAGCTCAAGAAAACTGGGGAGTACTTAAGGACAATTGTTAACCACACAATGAGTACATCCCAAAACCCAGCAAAATAAACAGACCACGCAGTGGCTTGGCCAAAGGAGGAAGAAGCAAGAACAGCCTATCAAGGGAAGAATACACAAATATTGCCCAGGCATGCAGCACCCCTGCCAGGGAAGTCAAAACATAACTAAAGCTGAAAGCAGCATGGGACTTCAGTGCCACATGAAAACCTTCTACTATTACATGAGCAGTAAACAGAGAGAAAAATAGGACAGGTGATAGCTGATACAGAGAAGACCAAAGTACTCAGTGTTGATGCTGTTTGGAGCAGAAGGTTGGACGTGCCTGAGGTCAATTCTGAAACTGCATTAAAGATCTACATAGAGCCAACACACACAGTGAAAAGATGACATTTTCTCAATTTTTCCCAAGATTTACTCCTTCAGTTTCCACTCAAATCAGGGGGATTCTATTTACTTCTTTCCCCTGATAGGCTCCTCAAAACATATGAGGATCCACTGTGGTATCCAACTGCTAGTACATGACAGGCAGACATTTTATCACAAGCTGAAGTAAGGTTTGTATTTGTTTTGGTTAGTATGGTTTAATGGATAAAATTTCAGATCCTTTTCAGACACCTTTTCTGGTTTAGACACAGATAAGTGACTCAAGTAATTATCCCACTTATTCAAATATGCTTAGCATTAAAATTTCTAATTTCTAATTGCAGCAAACAAATCACTGCAAAGTGTAGACTCAGAAGCACACAACAAGCTCTCAAGAAAACCTCTGAAAGTCAGCTTTGAAGTGCATGTGATCTAAATGACTGCATATTGTTTTCAAAGTATTTTGCAAGGAGAATTTGTGCCATATTCAGCTGTAGCAAACAAAAGAATGAATATTTGTGACTGGTTGAGAAGAGACAAGCACCCTTCCCTTGATGAAGAATAATAAATATTTCCCTTACAGAAGTTTATATTAGAAGAAGTAAGAGGTCAATACACTATTTGGATTCTGAACATTCAGATTTAGGTTTCTTAAAGTGGAATAAAACACTGTTTTTCTGGGGAACTGACCCTAAAGAGCATTGCAAACTATATCTGTATGACTGAACAAGTTTTTCATATGATTTCTGAAGGGGTGCAAACCCATAGCAAATCTTTAGAAAAACTCTTTCCTTCTGAATATCTGAACTTGTAAATATCACTCAAGTAGAATACAGTTTAGCAAACTACATCATTATTACGAATAATCTAGGGAAAATTAAATATTTTATGGAATCTGATAGAAGTTGTTTTCTAGAATAAAAGAATCTTCAAAACAGAAAGCAGACAAAAAATTAAAATGGAACTAAGCTTTCTTCATTCCAACACAGACATAACCAGAGCTGTGATATATACTAATACATAACAGAAAGCAAATTACTCCAACTACTTACGCATTTGGTATTTTCTTATTTAATCGGGACACACTGAAATTCTGCATTGCTGGCTTACACAAATGTAAGTGTGCATCTAAATTTGGCATGAATGTTTCTGGCATCAGATAGGGCTGTGCCACAGAAGGGTTATGTAACCCGGCATGCAGAGTCTCTCCCAACAGGGGGAACAGGACAGTTTCTATATAGAGTAAGAGTTGAGTTCAGAGATGCTGCTCTACTTAGTGTGATCCACCTGCAACTGCATCTTCAGAGTACTTTACTACCAGGCTTTCCAAAGCCAGTCTTGTTTCCCAACACCTGACTGCAAACAAGCAGAGGCTCTAAATATATAAATGTTTTTTCCCACAGAATGTGGCCTTAAGTAGCAAGTAATGATCACAACCAGAAATGCACATTAGTGCTTTGAGAGCCACAAGCTATAAAATTCACTTGAGACACACTTAATCTTGGACTTTTATTTCAGATGCAGATTAGAATTGTACTTGTGATCAAATCTTTTCCCTGGGCAGATTTCAGTCTCAAAAACTATTTCCTCAACATCCCCACTTTAGTTCTGAATATGCCTCTTCTCGACAGCTCATCTCCTACTTTTCTCAGCTAGCTGTAATAACTTTACAGAACAAAGTTGCCCAACCCTCCCCTTTCCCACCTTCACTCAGACAGCTCTACAACATCTTATTTCTGAACTCTGGCACTTCTGAACTCTGGCCCTGTAGGAATGAGTGAGTCAAACTTACACCCTTAGCAAGCAGGGAGTATGCAGGAAAGAAGGTACATGTGGAGAACTGCCTGGCTGAGGAGACTTCCCTGTGTTTACTGGCACAGTCTAACACAAAGACAAGTCTCCAAGATTGAAATCCCCACAAGCAGCCACCATCCCACAATCATCTCCTGCTTCCTCACAATACCAAACATCAGCATCCTCAGCAGCCAAAGGGAATGACTCCAAAGCAGGGTCCTGCTATCAAGGAACTAGATTAAAAGCTGCCTTCACAAAGAAATAAAGGGAAACATATTTGGCATTACTTATTTTAGTGGTTTTTGCAGCACCCAGGTGCTAAGTCACATCAGCACAGCTGAGATGGCCACAAAGCTGCAGTTAGGCTGTTTTGCTGCAAGTGAAAAACAAAACCACATCCTAAGTTTATCAGTGAGATCCCTCCCAAAAAGGTAAAAAAGAAAAGCCTTTAAAAAAAGGGCCCAGCTTCAGATTTGGATTCTCAGTTTCTACGTCTTACCTCCAAGGGCAAAAGGACTCAACACAGTTACAGCTTTCAGAAGCTTGGGCCCAAAACACTATGAAGCTTTGCTGAATCTAACTCTTCACATGTAATAAACTCTCCAACACATAGAACAGTCCCTAAACAGTATTCTTTAGCTTAGTGAACATTACAGGAACAATGTCAATAAAAAGGAAGTTTAATAGAAAGATAAAAACAATTTAAAATCTTCCCTTTAGAAAGTAAATTCAACAGACTTGGGGATTTTTTAAATGAGAATGACACTCAAAAATGTTTCATAACAGATTCCAAAACACATATTAGTTCAATACACATCCTATTAATTTAGCTAGGTATCTAGGTATCAAAGAATACTCCGGCTTCACAACAACTTCAGTGGAAGTAAAACAAGCAAGAGATGAAGGATAGGAACAAGCAAGCAATTGATCAGGAACTAACAAAAGCTAGGTAACAATGCAGCAGTAAATAAAACAAGAGAATAAAGTCACACAGCATTACTCCATCTGAATCCACATATGTAAAGAGGTTTGGTTTTAGTACATTCTAATTTTAGGACTCCACAAAGAATTCAGTTTCTCCGATAATCCCATGCTGATAAAGGCAAATCACAAAGCTTTTCCTGACAAAGAAAGTACTGTCCTGCTAATATCAACTGTTAAACAGTTACTGTTTAACGTGCTGTGCTCCACAGACCACATTTTTTCCATGCTTCACACCCTAAGTGTTGTTATCATACAATGCAGTGATACAAATGTCAGAGATAAGCACAGTTCACTGCAGTGGTAGAAACACTCAAAAAAACACATTTTAGCAAAAGGAACAAGCCTATTTAAACCTAACATTTCCAGGACTAGTGACATTAATGTACCAAGTATTCTTCTACTTAAACCTCAAAAAGGCCCAATGCAAAAAGTTTAGAGAGAAGATAAAAACTTGCCTTTCTACACCAGCCTAAGTCCACTAGGCAGAACACTGGTTAATCCTCAAAGACAGTAAAATTAAGACAAAAGATGTTCACACCTGCATTTCAGACCTCCCAGGTCAGTGCTCTCTAAACTGGAGTCACAGACCTCAGTGAAATTCTCCTACTGTGCAGAAAAGATACAGTTTACGGAGCCAGAGGAAGTAAAGACAGCCCAGGAATAAAAGCACTCACCTAGGAAGAGATTTGGCTCCACACAGTCTCCTCCTTCCTAGTCTCGTTTAGTCCCAAACTAAAAAACAGTTCAGGAAACTAAATCCACACAGCAATTTTTGTAGAAAAGAGCTAGAGTTTTACACACTTAATGTTAGTAGGGGCAAGATTTTAAAACTCTCTCTTGCACATTTGATCGCAGCTACCACACCAATAGCTCAAAGAGGCTGACTGACCAAACTCCCAGTTTTCAGAACACTTTTTCCACCGATGGTGCAGATATAAGAATTATTTGCATGAAATAAGTTTTTGCCATAAGCTACAACAAGAAGGCTGATGAAACAGCAGAGCACTTATTAAAAAAAAACAAACAAGCAAACAACAAAACAACAACAACAAATAAACAAAAAAAGGAAACACCACCACAAAATGAAACACACCCTGAAAAAATCCCCCTACACGTAAGAATAAGTCTGGGAAACTTCTACCACGGGATAGTCAACTCTGCTGCTGGGTCTCACAACAGTGGGCTTGTATTTCCAAATTTTACTTCCTCTGAACAGAGTGGGGAAGAAGCACCACTTTTCTGAGGCACATTTACTTGAATCCACAAATCTGTCAAATCACATGAGTTAAAAAAAAAAACTAGACAGGAAACTGACTGTGCACACTTCTTCAAAGACATTTTTTAAAAAATCTCTTTCAGTCTGGATGTCTTCAGACAGCATTAAATTAATAAATAGCTCAAATTAATGCAGTGTAGCATACCCCTGCCCCAGTTTAAAAGGTACTGCACAATTCAGCTACAACTTACACATCCTCCCAATCTAATAAAACATTCTTAACTTAAAGGCTCATATAAACAAAACTACCAATAACCCCAACTCTGCAAATACATAGCATGAGTTTGATTTCACTCCCCACCACAGTTCACTGAGATCAGCTGAAATAGTTATGCAACAATTAAAACCTAAAAATCACAGGCTAAAACTTGAATGATCTCTTTTTTTTAACCTACAACTTCGTCTTTTCCTCAACACACCCTTCGCCTTCAGATTCCCTCAACATCCCTTTCCTTTTACAACTGGCCTTGTGCTCCTTACTTGTTCAGCACATTCTTGAAGCTTTTGGGTTGCTAAACCCAAAGCTACCAGCCTGTATCCTAGCAACTGCTGGCTGATGACCTTCCTGAGAGGGACATGCTTATCAAGTGGAGAGAGGGGGCATTCAGATCTCCTTACTGAAGGGAAGGATAAGCTTTCGGGAGGCAACCGAAAGGGGGAGGGGATAGTGTAACACAAACTGGGATTAAGATTCGTTTTAAGCAGAGGAGTAGCATTGAGCTCAGTATCTACAGAAGACCACAATGAGTTCCAAGTTTTCTGTGGTATCAGCTCGATGGACTTTGGCAGCAGCTGCACAAGGTTGCTCTGACACAAGGGAGGGGAGAAGGAATCCAATGCCACCGCTGGAAGGGGCAGCAAGCACAGCAGACACGAAGCTACAGACCAGATGTAACCGCATCACATCTGTAATGGGGACAGGTGTAACGTGACACTGTACCTTCAGACTGCACCTCAGAGCCTTTAAGGAACCACCTAGGAACAGTACTGAGAACTGTGAAATGAAATGAAGGCAAACCTGACAAAGATGTTTTTCAGTGAACACAAAAAATAAAAAGATCAGAGCCAAAATCCTGACATGACTTACCCACACAAAATCCTGCCCCTCCTCTACCAAGTCTATGCCAGCTGCACAGGTTGTTTTGCCTTTAGCTCTGCAAGTCACTTTCCCATTACGGAGGGATATTGGACGTTTACAGTCACCAAGCAATCAAGCCACATGATTCGATCTTTTTCCTGCCAATTTGATGGCATTTAAAAGGGAGCTGAATGAAGCAGCTCACTGGCAGTGTGAATGCATTGGGCACATCTGTCAGTCGATGCATCAGGGAGTTCACTATGATCCAACATTTAACTGAGCAGCCATATTATTTTCACTTGAGTAAAGAGGCTTTGGTTCTTCCAAGCTACTGAACACAAAATGCTTTTTTCCCAGTACATGCAAGTTTTGCATTAAGATTGACAACTATTTGAATCAGTAGCACAGAGTTGATTTTGGGCTCTTTCTTGGTACTGTTTCTTTTTTTTTAAATACAAAGGTGAAGCATCATAATGTCAGAGAAAAACATCTTGTCTGCCCACTCTTGTTTCCCTCACTGCCCAAGTCCCACCATGTAACAGACAAAAAGGAATAAGCTCAAAGAATAGCCATGAAGTTAACAAATCATTTAACAATTTAGGGAGACTATAAAATATATTTTTATATATACACACACATACAGGTTAATTTTTACACGTCTTAACAACTGAGATTCAATACTCCTTGTAGCCTATACTGTAAATATATCTAAAACAAAGAACTGAAGATGCAGGATAAGTGAATACAGGAAACTTCCTTACGCAACCTAATTCTGTACAAGTTCAAGCAGTTGAGAATGTATCAAATTCTCCTCTTTCCAACACACCAAATAGTTCTTGTTGACTAATCATTTTTCAGCGTACTAAGCATACAGGCTTTAGCTGTAGGGCATGAAAAACAAATCTGTTAAAAAAATGTAGCAGCAAGTGCATCTGCAAAACCATAAAGTACCTCAGATGCTTCTTGACAGGAGCTAAAGGACATCAGAGCACCAGTGAATGGCCCCAGTGTAAAACCAATAAAACTCCAAATCTTGCCTCTTTATCATGTTTTGAACACATGACTCAGTAAGTAGGTGACATTTAAATAAATTTATTAACAATAGCAATAATATATTCCACCCATGTGCATTTGAGGTTCCAGCTGACACCCCTTGCTATAATTCAGACTTGATCTCATTGAGTCAGATCAGGAAAAGGAATAGGCAGAAAACTGACCTCACCAAAATTTAATCTTTTTATAACTTTTAAACTCCCTGGACTAGCTTACCATAGAGCCAGATGAAGGCCAGGTACAACTGCAAATGGGATGCAAAAATAATCTTTGAGGTGACATCTAGACATTTGACTGATGGCCTGATTTAGCCATGTAGTCTTACTCCTCAACTAAGCTCTCTCCAGGCCAAGGTTTTACAGATCTTTCCCTACTTTGGGAAAATATTGATCAAATGGAACAAGTTTTCCTCCTAATGCTCTTCTGCCATCCTTCCTGTCACTCATTCCTGCCCTGTACCAGGACAAATTGGTGGCAAAACGCTTGTTTCAAATCATGTGATCTAACCAGTAAAAAATTAAAGTTTTTAGCAACCGAGACCCATTTACGACTGCAGTAAAGGAAAGCACTAGCTAGGATGCAGGGGCTGCTTATATTGCAGCTTCTACTGAAACAGGTTTGCACAGAACTGCGACTTCCTGCCACTTACTCCCATGGCAACAGTATGGCTTTTCTCTGAGTCACCCCTTGAAAGGTGCAAAAGAGGAGTTCCCTAAAAAGGAAGGGTGAAAAAGAAAGAAACGGAAAAAAAGAAAGTGTAACTAAATTGTTGTAGTAGAGGGGATGGGGACACATACATTCTTCCACGCCGGTGAGCCACATAGTTGTTAAAATTTCTCCAAATTTATAATGTTTCACACAGTATCTGAAAGTTTCAAGAAATCAACCAGAAGTTGCAAGAAGCCCAAAAAGGATCCCTGTCATCACAAGCGTATGAAAGCATGCAAACAACAATTGATTAAATTATTGTGGAAGTATGTCGAAACAATACTGGGCCCAAAAACAAGCTTCCTAGTCTGGACAAATTTCTGTAGGCACTGTGGCAAAGGTGTTTTAGTACGCTCCAATACTGAGGCACATTTAAAGATATTCAAGATTACTTTCGTGAAGTGTGAACGGAATTAGAGCAAAGCATACATGTGCTCATATAAAAGCACGAGCACATGTATTTTTTGTAAAGCAGCAACAGAAGCTAAACCAGAGCTTCGGGAGGGGTAGTTTCATCTGTCTGTTAAGTGGGTTTGGCTGTGGAAGAGCCAAGAACTGGAAGTGAAGACAGAGAGGCAGCTGCAGTTTGATGCAACACAGGGGGGCAGTCAGAGGAGACCAAAGTGACAAGCTATAATAATCTCTGCAGCAGCATTCTCAACACATAAAATACCTTCTGGGAAACACAGATTAGCCAAGGCAAGATCACTAATTCAGATGTCATGGTCGATGTCACAGCAGTTACTATCAGTTGATTAAGTAATCTCGGTTTAAAGACTTTCATACTTCTTAAAACTCCAAGATCCAGGAAACTAGTCCCAGATTTCAGGTAAGTTCTCACATCAATGGACACTTTATAAGAACCTGAACCCTGCACCTTGTTACAATTACTGTCCAACAGATGAAGTGTACCAGCTTTAGCAATTAAAAGACTGGGAGTCATCATTAAACTCCTGTGGTAGTCACACTTCTAATTTAAGCTTCTGCAAGATCCCATTGCATGCATAAAAACATGAACAGGCTTAAGTTCCTTATTATACTTATTTGGTGAGGTGTATTAACCACCAAATGCTGACTTACCATGCCTGCATTAGGTTCTACTACTGCATGCATGATATTGGAATTACTTTTGCAAGTTTAGCAACAGGGCAATAACCACAGATTTTCCTAAGGTTTACCAGAACTTTTACTTTCTTTAAAGCTTACAATTCTATTAATAAAGCATCATGGATTGCAGAATTTCAACAGAGTAAAAATTACCAGCTACTACCATTGCAAACAAAAAAACAAAATGCACATAAAACTCACTACAAGAGCAGCAAGAAAAGATATCACTACAGACTAATCCACAAACTGCCCAATTATTGCCCAATTATTTACCTTAACACTCTACTCAAACTCCTCAGTTAGGGCATTTACATGCACAGCATTACTGTTTTGTAAAATCTTCCTTCAAAGGTTAAATGGGTCACTATGCATGTAGTATCTTTTTTGGCATCTATCTTTGCATAGATGTAATCTGGCTATGTTAACATTTTCAATTATTGGAAATTTGTGTTCTGACATGACACATTTTTAGAAGCTTAAAAGCCGTAAATTATCATATTTGTTAAATTGGGATCACATGTTCAGCACCTACATTTATTCTTAGTCATTGAAAACCCTACAAAAATTTGAATTTGCACCAAATGGAATGAGATTACTTCCCCAACACTGTATACCCAGGGAGACAGTGCCACACCACACGATGTCACGATCACTGAACACAACTGGGTGAAGAAGGAAGGATGTTCAGGGTGACAGTGTTTCCCTTGCCAAGTCACCCTTATGAGCATCTCCCTGCCCATGGGAAGTGGTGAATTAATTCCTTCTTTTGCTTTGCTTGCATCCATGGATTTTGCTGTCCCCATTAGACTGTCATCTCCACCCACAAGTTTTCTCATTTTTACCATTCCAATTCTCTCCCTCATCTCAACACAAGGGGAGGAAGTGACCATGTAGGTGGTCCTTAGTTTCTTACTAGGGTTAAACCACAACAAATTCAAGTAATTTCAGCACCTAGGCAATGCTTCACTGACAACAGCTCTCACTCAACTGCACAAAAAATAGCTTCCTCTAAGTTTGGTCCATATGGAGAACAGCAACTTCCTGACATCTGCTCCTTCAGTGAAGGAACTAATGTCTACCTGCAGCACACACCCAGAAGCAGTAACTCAATCTGATGGGAAAAAACACAAGCTAGCTCAGAGGACATATCAACTCCTATAATACACAGATTATTCAATTATTTCCTTCAGAGGACCATGAACTGCATGTGGTTTAGAGTACAGTCACTCAAATAACTGTATGAAAGAGGTATGTGTGTTTTCATTAAGATTATTTCTTTATTTACAAAGCCATCCAATTTCACACTGAGGTCTGAAGACACTTGTATCCTTCAGCAGAACTAAAGTGTAAAATTCTGTTCTGGATTGACATTTCCTCATATATCAATTGTTCCTAATTTTTTATAATCATAGCCTTTGATAACCTAGCAGTGCAAGTGCAGTACATATAATTCTACTCACAACAAGTTCTTTTCACAGTTTTCATTACATGAAGCGTTTCCAATATAAATCTTGGTGACTAACCTTGTCAACTAAATACTAGTAACCCACAGTTCTTACACAGCATCTACCTTGTTTCTAACTCTGCTTCAGGAAACACATTTAATGCAGAACCACCTATTCTCTTCCATTGAGGAGATCAGAGTTCACCATTCCATTACAGACACAGAATTTTGATCTCATGAGTAATTTCCCAAAACAGCAGTGACATCAACACAGGCATTAACATTTCAATAGGAAATAAAACTTGACCTCCTGACACAACTGATACACATTTTACTGTGAACCTGAACCTCCACAGGTGTTTTGTCATCTTTTATAGTTTCACATAAGTTTGGGTCAACTTTAGTGGAAACTTACTTTTATTTCAGAGGTATGTTTAGGAAACACTGATATGGCAGCCAAGTTCATTACAGGAACCTAATGACATCTACGATTTGAGAAGAAAAACATCTGCCTACTTTTTAGCAGCCCAGGCACGTTTGATTTGGTATGTGTGGGTTCTGGGTACGGTTGACTGCTTTTTTTTGTTTGAGAATATCCACTCCTTTGTTTTCTTTCATCACGAAAAACAAATGCGTTTAGGTCCATCCAATTCAACGCCTTTCCTCCCACCCTCAAATTCCCTCACGTTTCCTCCGCAGGGCTCACTCGTGTCCATGGGGTCTATAGACAGCCGGGTTCCGAGGGCTCTCCGGCAGCCACCCGGCCCCTTCCATCCCCTCAAAAGCAGAGCCAGCCTGGATGCTGGAGGTGCTACACACACAGGGCTGGGGTTCCATTTTTTTTTTTCCCCCCTCTCCTTTTGCTCTTTCCACGTCGGTTTTGCCGGGCTCCGCCGCCCCACCCGGGACTCACCGGCCGGGCACAGCGGACCCGGGCGCACCGGAGGCTGCCCGGGAGGGCGGCGGGGGAAGGGGCGGGGGTGCGGCAGATAAAGCTCGGCAACCGCGCTGAGGGCGAACAAAGCCCAGGTCGGCTCCGCGGCGCGGCCCCACCGCCAGCGCCCGCCCGGGCACGGCGCCCCGCGCTGAGGGCGGGCAGGGCAGAGGGGCTGCGGGACGGGGCAATACACGGGCGATAGAGACCCGCACACGATCGAGACGCGCACACACACTCTCTCACACAGAGACACAGGGCAGAGACCCCTCCCACGCCCACACACACGGCAGGGACCCCACACAGGCAGGGGCGGAGGTCCGGCGCACCCCAGCCCCCGGGGCGGACACCGGGCGGGCAGCAGCCCCTTCAGCCCAGCAGCCCCACAGAGCCGCCACTGCCTC
>VWZP01007937.1:356317-371378 GCA_013396995.1 Dicaeum eximium | reverse complement strand
CAGGGCCGCCACTGCCGCCCCCCCTCCCCTTTCTCCCTCCTTTCCTTTCCCTCCCCGTCGGTCCCGTCCCGTCCCGTCCCGTCCCTTCCACCTGCGCCCACCTGCGGAGCAGAGCAGCACGAGGGACACCCCGAGCAGCGGCAGCAGCGGCGGCTCCATGGCGCGGCGGGCACCCAGCGGCGGCGGCGGCTCCGTGCCCGGGCTGCGCCCCGCGCACCGCCCAGCAGGTGAATCAGCCCGGCCCAGGCCCGTNTCCCTTGCGATTAGTGCGAGCGCCGAGCAGACGTGTCTTGGTCCCCATAGCAACGCGGCTGTAGTGCCTTGTGCGCGCCTTGTGCAGCGCACACGTCTTGGCGGTGAAAGATCTGGAATTGTGGAAAACTAGCTCAGGAGACAAAAGGGAGACGAGAGCGTGTGCGAAAGCGCACAAAGCAGACTCTGCTTCTGTAGCATGCTGTCTAAAGCAGCAGCTCTCCCCGGTTCCAGAAAGACCCGGATCGTGCTTCACGTACAGCAAAACCATCAGATACGTTTATCAGAAGACAAAGTGTACTTGATGAGGTTTATTTTCCATGAATTTATTCCCGTGTGTCTGTTACAACATACTGCAATAACAAAGGTGTTTGACATAAATGTGCTTCTGACCCTTGTAAAGGGTTAAGTGCTATTGGTGTTACGCCCACAGCTCTGTCTCTATTGGGAAAATGTCCCCATAGCCAAATATTTACATAAAAGTTGTGCAATCTAGATTTGCATTCCAGACAAATTTTGACAATGTTACTGGTCGTTATTTTTCTGTGATGCCCATAATAAATAAAGTTAGAATACATTTTTATATGATTACATTCTGTATGTATGAGGTGAGAGTTTAAAAACCAAATTTTTCTGCCCTTGTCAAAAGCATTGGATTGAGTGGGTATCATATAGCATTTGTTTCAGATGCACTTAGCTAAAAAGGAGGTGCTGCACCTTTCATTCAGTAAAGTGTTCCTAGTGCTGAAATCGGCACTGTCTGCGTTTCTGCTGGAATTATGAATATGTGCACATGCACTTATGTCTTTCAAAATGGTTGGTTACTCTGAGTAAAGCAGCAGCTTTTACCTGCCAGCTCAGAATTGGTTTTTTGATAAGTAGGGCAAAGGCATTGTCATTTTCCATGAAGGTTCAGATAAGTGGTGCTTACATCTTGTAAGGACATGACAACTCACAGAGTCTGTTAGATCTCCTTATAAAAACAAATACCCAATAAGATGCTGGATACTGTACGTAAAGCATAGAATTTAAATTTTGGAGGTTTCAAGCATTTTATTTCATAACAGAACTGTCTTTTCTTTCTGCGAGGGAAAGAAAATAATCATGTAATCTGAAGCTAAAGGAACCAGATCCTCAAAGTAGGGGTATTAAGATTTTGCACCCTTCTGGCTTTTTATATGTGCTGCAGACTTTAAAGGGTAAGCTGAGTCGAGTATCCCAGGCTGACTGGCTGAGTGAGGTTTTTTGCTGTACATCCACTTGTGTCAACACAGAAATTATATACCATGGAAAGTATAATGAGGCAATCACAGTCATTACAGAAAGAGAAAATGATTTGTCATTAGAATGGAGATGCTCATCCTCCTGTGAAATAAATCCTAGCTAGCAATTAAAATTAATACTCTACTGCATCTAGAAAACATGAGCTCCACATTTTGACTAGCCTATACAGACCTACTCCTGGTCTTCTTTAAATCAAAAGCAACACTGATGCAGTCAAGTTCACACTCCTGAAAATTTTTCACACTCCAGCAAATGAACAGTACAGGGTTTAATAATTATTTTTAAAAAGAAAAAAAACCCCAAATCCCTGCTTCCCCACTGCAAACATTGGTCCAGCTGAAAAGACATAAAACTAGCAGGTTTATTAGAGGATGTGACATTCTGTAGATTTTTAATGACCTGTACTTCCTGGAGCAGTGAACACAATGGGAGAAAGAGATAACTGTGAAAATGACCACTCACAAAAGAAAAGGTCAGGTTCAAAACTTTTTGAACAGTTTTCTACTAGTGCCAGCATTTTGGATCAAGCCCAAAAAAGGCTTCAGGATGAAGGCAGAATCCAGTCAAAAAGGAAAATGTATCCGCCAGAGCAGAGGTCTGCAGTCCAAACCCACACACAATTTGCAAATGGAAAATTATTTCTCATCTCTCTTGTGGAGAATGATGTCCCATGCTCAAGAATCTTATGTTTTATGTTAAATATAAAAAAATCCATCTCATGTGTTTAATGGTAAAAAAACCCTTCAGTGCTACCCCTACATCAGTCTCAGTCTGAACTTATAGATCACTTGAAATAAAATGCAAAATCAATATAATCTTCTCTAAATTTTATAAAATTACTTATCTGCCTGACCTTCCATGAAGTTAAATTACTGTGGGTTTAGTTTCTTGAGGGGATAGGTGAAAGAGTACCAAATGAAGTTACTCACAGGCTTGACATACAGAAGCAGTAAAATGGAAATCACCCATGCTCGTGTCACACAGGTCACACTGGACATGTCCGTGCCATACAAGGAAAACAGGCTTGTTTTCTGTTTCAGTTTCTGTCCTCTACAGGAGGAGCTGCTGACATCAGCCATTGCAATACCTGAGACAAAATTCCCCAAAGGGGCATATAGTGCCTAAAGTGGATACCAACATCTCTTAGGAAGGGCAAGAGGGAAAAAAAACCAGGGAGGAAAATAAAGAGAAGGAGAAAACAGTACCCTTGGCACTTTGGGTCTGGATTTCTAGTTATAGGAGGGAATCATTGCATTTATTTCTGGGACACATATTCTTCTGGAAAAGGGATGGATCAGCAAACTTCATCACTTTACTCTGTAATCCAGGCCACATTAGGCATGAGGGAGTGTTTGGCCAGGATTGGGGAACTGAGGTAGGAGGACAGGACCATTTCTGTTGCAGGCTGTTGGTGTTCAGTGTGAACCCACCTGGAGGTTGGTCATTTAAATTAGAGGTGCCACAGTCCCTCTATCCCCCAAGCCCCAAACTCCCATGTGAGCACTTCTGCTGGCACTGGAGCTCAGGACACCAGTGGATAAAATAGTTTGGGAAGTCTGTCTGCCCAAAGATTTAGACCTTTTGTTTTCAGCCAGCTGAGCTCCCTGAAGTGTTTTCCTGGTTATTTGCCTGCATGCCAGCTAGCATTAAAAAAATGGGAGTGGCTGGGTGGCAGGTGGGGAAAGGGAAGGACTGAGAGTCAACTGCGTTCAGTTTAAGTTGGCACCATAACTAGAGCTGTGTGAGTGGGAAGGTCCAGCTTGTGCAGACATTTTTTCCAAAAGAAATTTTGTCTTTGCTTATACTGGCATCTGTGCTCGATGCAAGGAATGGGCACTTGTCCTACTCAGCTTTTTGGCACTAACTGTCCTTATCAGCATTAGTTAAACCAGCCCAGGGCAAGTCAAGCTGATATGCTGAAAATAGCTGCCAGAGTCAAGAGATAGTCTACATTAAGTTCTCATCAACTCGGGGTGGTTACAGCAAAGGTTTTGGGAAGGCAAAGTTACAGAGTGCTGAGTATTCGATCATGCAGCAGCTCTTATGCTCATTCCCAGCCAGCAGAGCACAGAGCAGTGTCCTGAGAGCAGCTTTCCAACCTCCCTGCTGGGACAGGACCAGTGAGGGATCACCACCCCATCCTCAGCTTCCCCAGGTAGTGCACTGTCCTGGATTGTTAAAATAAGATATTCTATTTGCCATCTGATAAAGATGGGGTTGTTATCTGGGCAGGTTTCCCTTATCTCTTCACAAACAATACCTCCCCTGGGAAGACATTTTCTGTTAATGGGCCATTGAGTGCCTCCACATGACTGATAAGATTACATTATTCCCATTGTGAGGTGCTCTGCCCAGGGGGAGGGGCCAAGCATTTCTACTGGGATAAAAAGAGACACTTTTAAAACAGAGACAGCCTGGATTCTCCACTGGATTTCCAGAGGAAAACCAGACCCATCTGCCTACACTCTTCTCTGCTGGACTGTTGTTTTGACAGAGCCGTGGCTCCTACTCTAAGAGAACTGCAGCCACCGCTCAGCTGGACTGTTATCCACACCCTGCCCCAGGGTGGCAGGTCATATCTTGACTCTGTCAGGGGTTTTGTTTGTTTGTTTCTTTCTGTTGTTGTTTTCTGGTACTAGTACCTTTGTTTCCTTTAGTTTTTCCTAGTAAAGAACTGTTATTCCTATCCCCATTTTTTTTTTGCCTGAGAGCGTTTTAATTTCAAAAAATTGTGGTGATTCGGAGGGAGGGGGTTTGTGTTTCCTTCCTTAGCAGACACCTGTCTTTTTAAACCAAGACATGCACCCTGTGACCAGGGCTTGACTTTTCTTTAACAACCTTGGCCTGTTTCCAACTAAGCTTTCGTGCACTTACGGCCTTTTCATAACGATAATTAAACACAATCCATTACTGGGGAAAGTAAGGAGTAAAAGAAAAATTATCCAACACTAGCTGAGGTTTAATTGTCTTTAATTCGAGTTAATGTTTTTGAGAGCCAGTCTCGTTTCTAGTTCAAATAACAGCTTTCCCGTTTAGCACCTCAGTCAAGTGACAGTTGCACTCAGGGTAAAATTCACACCTTACTCCTCTTTTTGGAGAGACAATTTTTAGCAAAGATGTTTTAGGAGGGCAGCAATTTACACCTGTGTCTCTATGTAATATTAAAGCTTAGAAAAATAATTTGCCTTAAATAATTTTCTCTCAGCGATTACTTGGACGTTTGCATCATTTTGAAACAGAGAAAGGAGGAAGGAGGAAGAGCAGTCCACTACCAGTCATGGTTAGAGTTAACCCAGGCTTCAAGCTTTATATTTTTGATGTGAAAAGGAAGCAAAATCCGTGTAACATAAAGTAGATTTGCTTTGTTTGAAGTCCAGGAGTGCACAATGTGATTCATCTTTATAGAAATATGAGTGTTATCTTTTCTTAGTTATATATTTGTATTCACATTTTTTTTTTGTATTCAAATTTTCATTGTCCATGCAGATGGCAGTAAAAGTGCAATGTCTGTTGGCTGCAACATTAATGCAATAGACAATACATACCTGTACTCTTGCAAACTATTTTTCTGAGCTTATATTCACCACAGTGATGATTGAAGAACACTTTCCTTAAAAGGGAAAAAAAAAGTGATTTACAGAAGTGATGAGGAAATGCATCATTAGCAGCTGAGCTGAAGATTTTCAGCTTGAACCCATAATTCTTTGTCCTATTCCTATATTTCCTGATGAAAAGTCCCTCTCCATCTTCCTTGTAGGCCCCTCCAGACACTGGAAGGAACTCTTTGGAGAGTACAACTGAGCAGGAAGTTAATCACAGGTATGCCAGAGGCAATGGTCTTTCATTAATCCTACTCAGGTCAGTTTTAATACTGCAGAACTAATAGCTGATGGTGACTTGGACTGCATTAGGAACTTGCAGGTTATTTTATTTGTGCAAGGCATTCATAAAGGATGCTTTAGCACTCACCAGTCTCTTTGCTGTCTGTACTTACCCCTTAAGACTCCTGTGACATTTCCTGAACTGCTACTCAGCTGCCACTGTCCTGATAGGCAGCCAAGCTTCTCCTGGTTGGCACTGGTGACATTGCCTGGTCACTAGCAAGTGGCTCAAAGCCCTTTCCTGGGATGAAATCCCAGAACCCCTGAGGCACGATTCTCTGTAAACTGTGGAAAATTCCCCTTCTTACAAAGGCCTGAAGCAAGTGGGTGAAGAGAGCTCAGGAGCAGGCAGGAGGGTGCCATTTCAGGTCTGTCAGCTCTTCTGTGGAGTCAGTAGCTGAGATGCCTTCACTCCTTGTCTCACACTTCACCTCTCACTCTTGACCAGTGTGAGACACTCTGTGCTCAGCTGGCTGCTTTTTGACATGTTTCTTGTGTAGGTGTCTGGCACTCCCATTTCCTCAGAAAGCCTAGATGGATAGCTCAGGGCTGTAAAATCTGCTCGTCCCAGGAGCTTGGGTGTTTTAGGGTAACTGCAATAGTTCTTACAGCCAAGCTCCTTAAAGGTAGCTCCAACAAAATAGTTAAATAACATGGAGGATCTGTGTGTTGGGGCCCACAGTTAGAGATTCTGACAGTACTTCCACTGAATATCTGTTGTCACTACACATGAGGTTGTTGCAGAATGATAATTTCCTTCAATTTGACTGAAGCTTTGTTCTGCTCAGTCTTTTAAAGTATCAGCTTCTACTGTCATGAAAAACAGATCTTTTATTAAAAACGAAAAAATTATCAGAACCTGTTTGCAGCTGATAGACTGGGAAGAAGACCTGCAGAAGTAATAAAAAAGACCCAAATAAAAATCCTCTTAACATCATTTGTTTCAATAAGATTTCTTTTTGGTTTGTTTTAATTCAGCCCAAGTATTTAGGGGTACATGGAGAAGGATTTTACTCATAAATTTTTGGTTGGCTGTATTAGATAATTTTCCTAGCTCATTCTGAGGTGGATGCCACTTGTACCCTGGGCACCAGTCATGTACCCCCGGAGCAGGTCCCCTTTACTGCTGCAGGGACAAGTGTGACAGAAACCACCCTTTGCCCTTCCTTGCTTCCCTCATTGCAGCCACACCCCGCTGGGGACGGCAGAGACCTTGGTGCAGGGAACCCATGCGGTGTTTTCAGGGCTGTTTCTGGTTGTCTGAGTTGGATGTTCTGAAGAAGCCTTCCCCCATGGAGGTAAAAGTAAAGGTGGGACAACTTTCAGTGCTGAACTTCACCAGTTTCTGGAAGGGAGTGTGTCTGATGTGGCTGCCTGAGAGAGCAGTGGGTGTTGCTCGCTGACTCAAAGACAAGCCCTCCCCTCTCATACATGCAGGTGTCCTCTATGGAGATTTTTTTTTTCCCCTGTCCAGTGCATTTAAACACTGTCCTGTTGTAAGGGTGAGTTCTAGTTTGTGTTTCAGGTCCACTAGGATGTATTTTTAGTTGCTGGATCTTTTAGCATTACATCATTGTGAAAATCTCACTTGGTTTTCGGGTTTTTTTTTCTTGGCTGGTTGGTTTTTGTGGTTTGTTTCGGTTTTTTAGGTAGGGTTATGTAATTTCCCTTCCTACTGTATAAACAGGTTGGGTTGGTTTCAATGGTGCTTTGTAATTACATTAGCCCAGGAAAGAAACGCTGACAGTGTACGGAACACATATTTTTACAGCTAACAACCTTTGTGAAGTCTTGCGTAACTGTTTACAATGAACCCTCCTTGGAATGGCTCTCCAGAGAGCCCGTGGAGAGTGTTTGCCCAGGGGAAGTAGCACCTAGCTGGAAGTCTAGCACTGTTAACTTAATGGCAAACTAGAACAATGCCACTGCTGGTTGTTTGTGGCACTGATTGCAGAATTCTGGTGCATCTGGGGACATTCTGTGAGTAGTCCTCTACCGAAAAATAAAACTGCTTTTCAAATTATGCACTTTAGGGGTTTTTTTTCTGAAAGCGTTTTTCCCCCTTTTTCCATGCTTTCAGCTTATTGCCTCTTGTTAAGTCAGATTTCAGTGATGAATGTCATCCTGAATTATATTTTAATATTTCATCAATTAGTGAAATGCTCCAGAAGGATGAGCAAAATGTACTCAGGAGTTCAAAGCTAAATGGCTTGATATGGAGAGGAAAGTGGAGAGGCAGGACAGCCAGAGTCTTAGTTTTGCTGGTTGTTGAAATCTCTGGACAGTTTGCTTCGTCTCTCTGTTCTCAATTTGCTTCACCTGAATCATTGTGTGATTAAATATTTGCTTGTCTGAAAGGGGCAGTATGAAAAACTAAAATCAATAGGTTGCCAAAACAGTTTGTTTTACTCCCATCATACAGGAAACACTGAAGTGCTAGAAAAGTTATAGGAGCTTGTAAGGTCCATTTTGTAGGACAATTTAATGCATTTTATGACCTCTCCCTGGAAGTTCAGAGGTCTGTTTACATTACAGGGTATCAAAGGCTGATGCTGTGTCTGCAGGGACATGAAAAGCAGCAGTCCTGGCCCTTCCCTTCCCCTGTGCTCTCACTGCTCCCTGCTACTCTTTGTTTTTGGACAGTGTTCAATGCCTTGCAGCCACTGGGGAGAAGGGATTGGGCAAATACCACAATTTAACAAGAGAAAAAGAATCATCAGGACAGATGAGGGTTGGGACCTTCCCCTCCCATGCACATAAGCAAACTTTTATATCATCAGTTTCAATGATGGCTTTTGATTTTTCACCTTAGCAGTACTTCACCTAAGCACAGGCTGCAGGAGAAGTCCCAGCACCTCTGGAATGAAGGGCCAAGATCCCAGAGGGCTCAGATAGGTCAGAGGGTCCCCTTGCAAGGTTTTGCTTCCTGTCATCCCCCAGGCAGCAATTTGTAGTGGCTCAGGAAGCTGTGACACAGCCCCAAAAAAAGGTCAGGCAGGCAGTCTGGTTGTGATTATTATATCAGGTAAAGTGAACATCAGGTAAAGTGATCATCATCCCCCTGTGCTGGGCACTGGTGAGGCCACACCTCAAATCCTGTGGTCAGTTTTGGGCCACCTGTCACAGGAAGGGCATTGAGAGGCTGGAGCATGTCCAGGGAAGGGAACAGAGCTGGGGAAGGGTCTGGAGCACAAGTCTGATGAGGAGCAGCTGAGGGAGCTGGGGGTGCTTGATCTGGAGAAAAGGAGGCCCAGGAGAGACCCTGTCACTCTCTACAGCTCTCACAGGAGGGTGCACCAGGTAGGGATCAGCCTCTTCTCCCAGGTAAAACAAGAGGCAGGACAAGAGGAACTGGCCTCAAATTGCACCAGGGGAGGTTAAGATTGGACATTAGGAAAAATTTATTCACAAAGCACTGGAACAGGCTGTCCAGGGAAGTGGTGAAGTCACCACCCTTGAAAGTATTCAAAAAATGTGGTTATGACCCTTGAGGACACTTGACCTTAGTGTTTAGTGGTGGTGGTACTAGGCTGGCAGCTGGACTTGATCTTAGAGGTCTTTTCCAACCTTAACAATTGTATTGTTTTAAACAAAGCTGTTATTAAAAGACTGTCAAAATTATGAATACTATTGCCTGTTTGTGTTACACTTCAGTCTAAAAGGTTCCAGTTATGAGTCATGGCTCTGTTTATCCTGTACATATGCATAACAAAATATTGATCTATGCCCTAAGTAACATCTACTCTGTTCTCTGACAAGTGTTTCCTTTTAGCGCTCTAAAAGGTGCCCAATTAATCTGTCATCATGAACCCAACTGATAAAAGTAAACTATTCAAGGTAAAGTGTCTTGGTGGAGATACAGCATTCTCCTTTTACCACAAAGTTACATTACTCCAATGATAATTGACCTGGCATTGCAGCCTCATAGCAGGTCAAACACAATTCATTTTTAGTGTGACTTTATTTCATAATAGGCCCTTCTTAAGGGTGTAGCTGCCTGATATGTTTTTTGTCTGCCAATTAAGATGGTATTATTCTGAATGCCTCTCTTTTTTCTCTGTTGGAGGTTACTACCCCAACAGCAGAAAAAAGCAAAACAGGAAGTGTACCCACATCTCAGCTTTTCTAGTTTACACCTTGAAATTTGCAATATCAAAGTGTGCTCGTCTTATCAGCTTCAGGGTGAACAGAAATTACCAAAAAAGGGAAGGAAGGAGAACAGCCTTTCTTTTTATTCTTGCTTTTTCTGTGTGTTGTAACTTTTGGTGGCTGAAGGCTGGGGCAGGTGTATCTTAGTGGGGTGAGCAGGGCAGGGTGCTCTATAAACTATCCCTTTTCCTTGTGAGCAAATTTTTATAATTTGCTTTAACTGGCCTGAAGTATTTTATTTATGTTATCCTTTAGCAGTACAGACAAATTAGAACTAAACCACAGCATTAGTAAGTCTTGGCCAGATAGAGACCCTGCTTGTCCCTGCAAATTAGAATACAATTTTTTTGGGAAAAAAATAACCAAAAAAACAAACCAAAGGCATGGCACAGATTTGTCCTTTAGACAATGCATGCAAAGAATTACACAATATAAGTAAGAGAAAATACTAAGTGCCTCTAATGTGGGTATGAAGCAGATGGAAGGAGATGATTATGATACGAGTAATAACACATAACTGCCTACTTACTACGAACTGACATCTTTCCTGGGAGAGACAGCCTTTAAGCAAAGATGTAGAATAAATTAACTTAGTGGCCTTCCCTTTTTTTTGTGGGGGGGATAGTGGTAGGTGTCCTTTGATGCTACTTTGATAAACAAATAATGTCCTTTAATAATCAAAGGAGAAAGCAAAAAGATGTTAAGTGCAATAAAAGATGATGCCATCTGAAAAGGCAGAGACCAAGAAGGTGAATAAATTGAAAGGATGTAAGAAAATATAGATAAAGTCTTGACCATTGCAGAACCTAAACAAGTAGTATTTATGATGTGCTGGGAAAAGGAGGTAATGGAAAGACACAAAAGGAAATGTGCTGTGGTCAAACTGATGAAGCTGGAAGTAAGATGTGTTAACACATGGAATTAGAGAACAAGGTTGTATCTGCTGAACTGGGAAAAAAACTATGGTAGCAGCTTATCTACAAGATTTTCCTGTAACATAGGAAGCAAACACTTCACAATTTAAAACCTTATCATGAAGCTCCACAACAATTATTTAAAATAAAATAAATAAATATAATAATAAAATAAATCTAATAAAATCAGTTGCCTTTCTCTGCAGGTGTAAGTCTCTCAGAGCAGTTTAGAAATGGTTAGTGTCTCTTCAGACAGTCAAAACAGCCCATGTGTTTTGATGGACTTATGTTTTGCTTCATGGATTTGAAGTGAAGAACACAAAATCTTCCCGTCACCAATTCCTATTCAGGTATCTCTGCCCCTGTCATGTTCTGCTGTCTTTTGCTCTCATACAGATGGGAACTGGGTGGCCTATTTTGAATATTACAGTATAGCACAGCAGCTCCTCTCACCAACCTTCAGTTCCCCCTCTGACACCAGTAACAGTCTGTTGCTGCCACAGGGAATGTTATTACCTTTATGAAAAAGAAAGATTTTTTTCCTCAGGATCTCATTCAAGATTCATCCCAGATATACTTCAAACCTGCCTGCTCTGGCACAAATATAACCTTTGTTTTTTTTTCACAATTGTTTCTTCAAGATCACAGGTGAGATACATATACACTGAAAAAACAAACCAAAGAAAAACTCTCACACGCTATTCTTTCTTGGCAGAGAGGGAAAAGGTTGACCCAAATGCTGACTCTTATGTTTCCACTGCTTGTCTCTTATATTTGCTATCTCTTATATTTGTTAATGGTTATAAAACTATCAAATAATTAATGCTGAGTAGAACACAGTATAAAACTATCAAATGCTGTAGAACGCAGCATAAAACTATCAAATGTGTTCTGAGCAGAACTCACCTTATAAACATGAAAGGCTGGTCAAGCTGGAAACACAGACTAGGAGCTGATGACACTTGTTTTATGTGCTTTAGAAATGCACTGTGATCCTGTGAAACTTCCTGGATGGAGAAAACTGAGAGCAGCCCTGGGATAGGGCAGGCTGAGGAACCAGAGCAAAGCTTGTCCTGGGATTTCCAACATCCCCAGGGATGGTTTTCTCACCCATTCTCCCTCTCTGGCCACTTCAGGCATAGAATTCAGGAAGATATTTTGGAGGATTTTGCTGTCTGGAGGTCGTTCTCTTTGGGTGTGCCAGGGGAAGGTGCAGTTCAGAGATGCTCCGGGCCCCCCTGGTCTTACTCTGTACCACATCTCCTTTAGCTCAGGTCTTCTCAGGGAATTCTGTTCCCATGCCACCTCTCAAAAACCTGCTGGCACCACGGTGGGGACAGCAGCAATGAGCTGGAGGGAAGGGGGCAGGTGGAA
Source organism: Dicaeum eximium (assembly GCA_013396995.1). Taxonomy (NCBI): domain Eukaryota; kingdom Metazoa; phylum Chordata; class Aves; order Passeriformes; family Dicaeidae; genus Dicaeum; species Dicaeum eximium. The sequence goes on along the minus strand of VWZP01007937.1, from coordinate 359,524 downwards.
GGAGGAGGCTCCTGGGGCTGGGCTGGGGATGCTGTGTGTCCTTCCATTGCGCTGGGGAGGGATACCCTGGATTGGGCATGGGGAGAGCTGGGGAGGGCAGGGAGGAAACACAGCCTAGGAGATGGGTTTGTCCCTCTAAACAGTGTCAGTAACCTCTTGGAGTAGATGTGGAGGTCAGTTTTAATCCCTTGTATTTGGAAATGCTGACGGCAGGCAGTACAAATGAGGGCTATATTAATAGGAGCAAATAAAGCCAGACAAATAACGTTTGACACTTCCCTGCGTCCTCTGCTCGGCTCACTCGGTGCATTTCCTCATTCAGAGATCTTATTGTCAGGGATACACTGGGAACAATTGCAGCACAAAATGCTCCAGGTGAAATACAGTGATAAAGGCAAACTGTTTGACAATTTGAGTGCATTTTAAGCGTTAATAAATTCGTAAGCACTGGTGAAGACATAATCTTTTAACAAAGTGAGGCAAGTAAACAAATACAAGAGCTAGGTTAGTAGTTACCCTCTGGGAAGAAATAAGAAACAAGCAAATGAATAAAATAACCCTTTGAGATAAAGAGCCTGCAGGGACCATTTAAATTCAAGCCAACACAGATGCCAGGTTCAGTTTTGAAAGACCAGGAGGGATGCTTAGAAATGCAAACTTGGGGTTTTTTTTAATATACATTATAATCAGAATAATTAATTTTAAAAGCTCCTTTTCTGAAGGTCTTCAGGGTATTAATTGTGTCTCTAAAGCAAGTGAGGCTGTTTAAGGAAAAACTAAGAGGCAAAAGCAGAGAAAAAGAAGATAATAAAAATGCAGCCCTTAAAAATGTAAAAGAGGCCCATCCTTCCAAGAAAAAAAACCAACACAAAACAACAAACAGCTAACAAAAATGTTACATTGCATGCAAAACAAAGAGATGCTCTGATATATTAATCAAAATGTGTTTCTACTTATTTTATAAATGTAACTTTTGGAGCAGAAGGATGCTCTAATATTTTGGAGGTTTTTTGTTGTTATTATCACTACTGACATGGGCAGAGGATTTTTTAATTAAAAATGTTTCTTTTTTTTTACATTAAGAATTGACTGTCTACAAAAAAGGCTCCTTCAGATTTTCAAATGTATGTCAGGAGTTCACAGCAAATACTGTTTTAAAGTCCTTTTTCTTCTAAGAATTAGTCAACATTTTTGTCACTTTCTAGTGACACCCTAATTATACCATCTTGTGCCAGTGTAACTGCATTCAGACAAAAAGCTACAGTGATGCAAATGTCTTCCTCCCCCTCGAGTGCCTTCATAAAAGACAATTATAGGCAAGACTAAAGGCAGGGAAAAAGCAGCATTTAAAATAAAAGATATATTTTAAAATGCAGGCTTTAGCTATATGCTATAAAGGATACATAAATATATAAATACAGATAAAAATCCAGAGTGCTTTTATGGTTCTCAAATTATTCAAGCAGCTTTTCCAGCATGAGCTACTTCTGTCGTGAACTACACTACGAAGTGAAAGGTGAAAGCTATAGCTGTCTTCCAGAGTAGCTTTTTTATATATACCCAAAAAAAAAAAAAAATAAAAAGGGTTTAATGATTTTTCAGAGACATAGAGGAGGGCTTTTTTTCAGCTAAAACCAGAAGTCAGGAAGTAGATATCAAACCTGAAGTAAAACAAAGGTAAAAAAAAGAATGTAGGGTAGCAACAGTAAAAGAAAATTAATATAATGGATGGGAAGGTGGAATCAAGCATGCAAAAAAACAAACAAAAAAATTCTGAAATTCTTATTTCTTTTTTTCCCTTTTCTTTTTTTTCCCCTTTTGTTTCTCTTCTTTTCCGAATGGGATTAGTCTTTCTAAGTATTCCATTTATTTTACCAGACAAAATCAAACACAAAGAGAGCGCAGGGCAGTCAGGAATGTAACACTTTCAGACTGAAATCTGATACCACCAAGCTGGGTGAAGCCTTCATGAAGCACTTTTTGGTCAAAGGAGGACTGATTAGCAAAATGAACTCTGAATCACATTTCATTGTGTAGGGTTCAGGGGATGGGGAAAAAAAAAAAAGAAAGAAAGAAAACCCACCACAAGAGCTGGTAACTAACAGCTTGGTGGAGAAGAAGAACAGAATGAAGATAAAATATCCATGTTGACCATGTGAATTAATTAAGCAAGTTTCCACATTTTTCCATGATGTTTTGTTGATTTTTTTCCTTTTTTTTTTTCCCTCTTCTTTCCACATACATAAAATAGGCTCGTTGAGAGCTCAGATGTGCAGTGGCTACACAGAGCTCAATATACAGAGAGAGAGCTGGCCAGACAAAAAACTTCAACAGCCTGCCAAAGCACTCTCATCCTCTAGGAAAACAAATGGAACAGCCTGAAACCAAAGGACTTGAGGCAAATCCTTTCCCCACCCCCTTCCCCAGCCCCTGCACATCCAGACACAGCCTCGGGCTGGCGATTCAGCCATTGAAAAGGTGCAATCCCTGGAATAACAATGCCGCTGTTTGCCTCTGGTGCCGATAATGAGATGTGAGCCTTTCTGGGAATTCTGATTTCCGATCGGGGTAAACAATGCAGTTCCCACCTCAGCGATTCATTAACGAGCTGGCTGATCTGAAAAGAAAACTCCCGTCTCTGCTGTGGTTTTATGAACCTACATGAGCTAAAAATAATCTGCTAAAAACGCAGGAGCGGTTCCCCCACAGTAAAGCGGAGCAAAACGAGGACATGAAGGGTAACCCAGCACCTCAGTACCCCCGTCAGCTCCTGTCCCTCCTCCCGACACCAGGGAAAGGAGGTCAGCGGTGGAATTGGGTGTTAAAGATACAGCCTGGCTCTGCGATCCAGGGAAACGCGCGAGTGCCTGCCGCGCATTATTCTCCACCTATTAACGGGATCCCCGTGCTTTCACACTGTCACTCAAGGTCTGTCTCTAGGAGCACACCCTTGAGTCCCTCGCCGTCATTGGCAGCAGCTCCAGTGGCTTTCCCACTCAGGTACCCGTTCCCGCGATCCAGCTAAAATAAGCATCATCGGAAGAGGGGCTGCTCCTATCAGCGCCTTCCGCACAGCCGGGCTGTTCGCATTAGCAGGAACTCCCGGCATGTGCTCTTTACAGCAGCATTAGCACCAGATAACAGGAGCAGAGCCAGGCTTGGGTTGGGTTTTTTGTCTTTTCCCACCCCTCCCTTTTTTTTTTTTTT
>VWZP01007937.1:324701-356305 GCA_013396995.1 Dicaeum eximium | reverse complement strand
TTTTTTTTTTTTTTTTTTTTTTACCTCCCCCAGTGCTTTCTGGCATTACTGCCCGGAACATCAGAAGAGAGAATCCAAACGTGAAAAAGTAGAGAGGTCGGCGATCAAAATGTACAGGAAGAAAACAAAAGAAGAAAGAGACAGAGGACGAGGTGCCATAAAAAAATATTAAAAATTTCCCACTTCATTCATACTGAATGGAGTGTTTCTCTAGAAAGATTTAGTATATTGCCTACATGCACCCCTGTCTCACAGTAGAAAACTGCTGCACTGAAACATACTCCTGTCTCAAAAAATAATTATGAAGTAGTCTTATTAGTTAGATTCATATTTCACAGTGCAATAAACCGATTTAATCTATTTAGGTTATGTATGGTCATGTAAATGCTGAAAGTAACCCAGGCTGGGTGTATGCCTTGATTTCATTTGCCTGCTTCATCATACCTCGCTGCTTATTTGCTGTTTTGTTCTGGGTGGAGTCCTGTGAGAACTGGTTCTTTCACAAACTTCTCAGTTTTGCAGGTTGTGAAATGTATGTAACTCGTCATGCATACACATTTACTTTCTAAATATACCTCTATGCCCTTTGTTATTCATCCTAACCCGGCAAGAACTTCCTTGATTTGTCAGAGTGGTAATGTGATCCTTATGTCCACTGGCTATTTCTCATGTTTACCAACTTTCCCAGACAACCTTTATGAGTCAGAACCAGGTATGAAACACAGCCAAGCGCAGTTCTGCTGAGCTACTGGTGCTGGTCCTGTCGCCAAAGGTTCTGACTGGGACAAAGAAAACACAAAGCAGATCAAGAGGAATGTGGAATTTTATTGGGTAGTGGGGTCATCTTTTAAGAGAGTGCTCCAGTTTCTTACAGGCTTGTTTGCTTCTCACAGAAACAAACTTTTCATGTTGGGAAAAATGCTGGAGGGGAGATGATTGCCAGTGGTGTTTCACAGCTTCTTGTTTGTTGTGGTTTATCGGGTCACTAGATCAACAAAGAACCTTTCTATTGTCAAAGTAACTTCAATTACGAAAGGACTTGCTATGAGGAAATAAGTGCTAATGTTTGGGCAGAGATTGCTGAAACGAACAATTGAACTCATCTTTGCTCAAAACCACCTGTTTTTCATGAGTTCCAGGACCTGTCTAATTCCCACTCAGCAGAAGGATAAGAATTCAGCTCATATTAGGAAAATATACTGACTTACTCACTGATATTTAGACCTGCCCAGTGTAGCCTCTGTATGGTGTCAGAAAAGTGGGAATAAGGTACTTCAGATGAAAAGAAAAGGAATGTGTCTCACTGTGTTGCCAGTACAACTTGTTTTGTTTATTCAAGATGTTCATCAGTGGGTAGGAAAGGGATGGAGCACCTCTCCTGTGAGGAATGGCTGAGAGAATTGGGATTGTTTAGCCTGGAAAAGAGAAGCTTCAGGGTTACCTAACTGTGGCCTTCCAGTACTGGAAAGGAGCTCACAGGAAAGATGGAGAGAGACTATTTACAAAGGCCTGGAGTGACAGGACAAGGGGGAATTGCTTCAAACTGACAGAGAGTAGGTTTAGGTTAGAGAGTAGGAAGAAATTCTTTATTGTGAGGGCGGTGAGGTTCTGAATTGAAAACCTCTTACGTGGAAAAACTGCTCCATGAAACTTAACTGCTTTGATAACTTCAGTTAAATGCTTTTATCATTCATCTATTGAAACATAGTTTTACTTCATTCATCAAAACATCTGAGTAATTAATGATTATATTGACATTGTTTCAGACTTCTTTTTGGATTTGACCAGTCTGATATTATTTTGTCATTAATGTGCTCATTTTTCTGATTAAGATTTTGTGGTTATCTGTGATCATCCATACTTCCTCCTCTCGTTGTGCACTGGAGTGATATTGCAGTATACAAGCTCACACTCATGCTTTTGACTCGTTTCATTTCTTGCATCATCTCCATGATGACTTTCCAACAGAGTTCAGCTGTAGGCCATAATTTGCTATAATAATAAAAATCATAATATATTTCAGGGTCAGAGAGTTAGATGAGTGTGGAGTACAGGACTCAACATTTTGAGTGCTCAAAACCAAAGTACAAAGCTAGGGGAGGAGACCTGTGAGGGATCTGAAACACATATTGTGAAAGAGCAGGAGTGCAAATGAACTTTTTCTATCAGCAGAGACCATCCATTCCTGGATGTTGGTGTAAGTCTGGTGTAGGTGCCTGTGGACCAGAAATTCTGATGTTAATATCTTCTGATTTTCATAGTTTGTTTTGTTTCCCAGTTATTAGAAAGGCTGGTTTGGGAAGGCAGCTCTTTGCAACAGCTGTGTCTCTGGTTAGAGCAGTAAATGTTGTGGGCAGTTCATGAGAGGGAACAGGTTAAATTAATCATGCAGCAAAATGTGTAACAGTGCAGAAGTCAATGGAGGCACTTTGCATGTACAGCTGTGCTGCTGACAGCACATCTCTCACCATTATTTATAAATGATGTGGAAGATTCCCCTCCAGCAGCTTATTGATTTAACAGCCTATAAACACACACAATATAATACATTCTGTTGTTCTCTGCCCACCATCACAGCAAGTTCAAGGACATAAATCCCAGGTATTACCAGCTAGGTTACACCAGTGATTTTGTACTATAGCCACTAGTAAATTTTGTTCTACTCAACTTTGTGCAAAACCAGAGTCACTTGGAGAAGTCCAGGGCAGAGTCACATAGAAAGTGCCATGGCAGAGCTATGGTCTGGGTACCTGACCACTGCCCATAGCCACCAAACAACAGAAAAGCAGCATCAGACCAGCCTTTAATCCTGCTTGATAGGCACTGCTTGCCAGGCAGTGTGCTGGGACCAGAAAGAGCATCATGTACACCTAGGCCACTCAAGGAGCACCAGAACTAGGGCAACTTGTATTCCTGCATATTTGTTGTGTGCATGACTGATGCTGCTTTTGCTGGAGAGTCCTGCCCTTTGTCTCTCTTCTTTCCCAGGTAAACTCAAGTGTATTGTAAGGTCTGAGCTCACACAGCAGTCTCAGCAGTTAATTATTAGAGTCTCTATGTGTTGTAATGACACTTAAACTATGTGTTTTGTCTTGGAGACCTCCAGATGTATCTGTGAAATTAAACTGACTGGCATGTCCTGAGCTACTGAGCAACAGAGAGCACTCACAAGTAGAGGTATACTGAAATTTAAAGTATAATAATAAAGGGCTTGTTTCTGAAGAAAAATAGCAAAAAAAAAAAAAAAAAAAGGGCAAGATAGGTCATTAAGTCCCTGAATTCAAGTCTCTTTGTTATGGTAAAAAGATGCCAAAATCCCAAAGCTGTCCCAATGTACATATTGGTGAGGCCAAATGGAGGGAAGGATGTTTCTGGCAATTTGAGAATTTCCCCTGACATTGATACAACAGCAAAACAATTTTTATTCTGAAATTACACTAAAATAACGTGGTCAAAAACGTTGTTTTATGTTTTTAAGACACACAAATTTGAAAAAAACCCACACAAATGCATGTGAAATAATATAACTTTAAATTTTATACACACACACCTGCAGATGGATGTATCACTAGGAGTTTCATTCTCTTGTGATTAGTTTGGAGGAGTTAATTTATCTTTGCTTACAGATGGGATCAAGATTATCAAGTTAAAAGCAAGGGAAACGCAAAATATTTTAGTATCATTCAGTTTAGCAAATAGATTTACAAAATATTTCACTTCAAAACCATTCTTATAGATTGTCATCTCTTGATTAAGATAGTGTGTCTCATTTTTCAGTTTTTTTTTAACAATAATTTAATTTTAAAGGGTAAGGATGGTGTTAGCTCAGCTGTTAATATTAAAATTATAGAGTCTGTATTTCTAAACGTGTTTTAATGGAGGTCAGAAACAGGAACTGGCAAACTTTAACTATCAGTAGGTAGATTGAGTCTAAGAATCTAGTTTATAAGCTCTTGGAATAGCCACAGTAGCAAATGAGATGGCAAATGCAGTCCCAATCCAAAATTCTTGAAAAAATTCCTAGAAATTGCCCTTGATTGCTTGTTTAGCAGCAATTGTTTGCTGCTGACAAGGTCAAGGTCTGTTTTGCAAACAACTTCTCCCCACTCCATACCAATCCCCACTGAAGTGAGGGAGGAAAAGCAGGAATAAGGGGTATCAACTGATCCTAGAAAGTCAGTCTCCCAAACCAGCTGCAGCAGTACCAATGCTGTATTTATTTTGTTATGTCATAGATCTCACAAGCTCTTACAAAATTACTCAGAACTGATTGTTTGCATAAATAAATCAAACTTTGCTAGCTGCAGCACAGAGGCAGAAAGGCGTGAGATTTGAGAAGGCATATTTCATTTACACAAGTTAAAAAAAAAAGCCACAATGCGGATATAAAGCATAACTGCAGATGACCATTAGGGAAGCATGTGGTGGTACTTCTAGTTTCTAAAAGCAGATGAGGCTTTGTGGTAGGTTTGACATCAGGCTAAATTGTATCTTTTTTGAAGAATGAGGTGCTATGGTTGCATAGAAATGGCATTTTGGTTCTTGAGGATCTTCACCTCACCCAGAGTGACACCTGACGAATAGCTAAATAAAATTCCTGAATAGAAGTTTTAGTCCTCAGATTTCAGGTTTAGATGCCTGATGATGCTGCCTGAGAGTGTTTGTTGCATATGTCTCTCCTCTGCTCTGATTTAGTGGTTAGTATTTATGCACAGTTACATTTTTTAAATACAGAAATCTCAGTGTATACACATGAATGATTGCCAAAATGAACTCGGCACAATTCTGCTGCTGTCAATTGCATTATTTGGATCTTTTCCCTTAGCCTGTACCCTTTGGCACACTGCACAGGCTTCTAAAAGAAGACTATTAAATGCAATTAATAAGAGCCTGCAAGCAAATCTATTCAGCTGTAAAATACTGGAAAATAATTCAGTTCACTTACAAAAGGGCGTCATTGTAAATTGAGAATTTTGAGTCAAATTCCCAGCTGGGATTTTAAAAGCATATACTCCATTTATATTTTTCACTACTCCTATTTTTTGTTGTCCACAGTAAGAACTGGTCCATTGCTAAAGGCAGATAGCAGATGGTAAACCTCCTCTGCCATATGACTCTGCTATTATTCCATTCCTCTGCATACCTAATCTAATAATTTGAGTGTAATTGACTGTAAGTGTTCACCCTACATGTGAACACATCCCAGTATGTTACAGATTTAACAGGAAGACTGAGCAGACTCCTGGAGCTGATGCTGCTCTTCCCATGTTTATTTGTTTACACATCTAGAGTAGCCAGGATAGTTTAGATGTGAGATTCAGTGGGGAAAGGAAGCTATTCAGAGCACTGGGAAGACCCCACTTCCATCAGCTCTTCCAATCCCAAATTAAACAATTTATCGGATGTACCCCGTTCTTGCATTAGAAAACACAACAAGCAGTAAACAAACTGTAGAATCAAAAATTACCTTGGGATTAATTTGTACAACTCATATAATTTCATTGAGATGCAGCAGATGTCTGTGACATCACTTTGTTGACTCTCAGAGAGGGGTAAAGTTTGTTCTCAGAGCGCAGGAGCCAATGAGACATTGGAGCTGAGATCCACCTTCCAGCCTTTAATGCTGCTCTGCACAGAGAGGGGTGCTAGCCCATAGTTCCCAAAGCTAGCATCCCTCTGGAGAGCTTGTAGCTGCACAATGATCTGTTCATTACTCAACTTTCAATTATATAACCAGTGCATTTCTGTATGTGCTCTGATTAGTGACTAGTGCATCATACAAAAGCAGTCTGATATCATATGGTCCCTTCTCAGGGGTGTGATTTCTGCCATGCTAATCAGTACTAGGTTACCTTCAGGCAATCCTACTGGTTTTTCCACCACCTCCTGGTCCAGAGGTGATTCATCTTTGTTGACATTAGCGAGTTTCTGTCATTCCTGTGTTATCTCACTGTCATTCTCCATTCTAAGGTCCACAATTTTCAACTTGAAACATAATGACCCAAAGACTTTCTTGGTTTTGAAGTTTTAATTTTATTTCATTCTTCAGCACTGCCTTGCTGGCTTTCAAAAGAGGTTAACTTGCATGGTTTGCAGTCTTTAAATGAGTGTCCCTCACACAAGAAAATATGTAGGCCTATGTTTAGTTTTAAGCTCAAACTTGAATCCCAGTGCTTTTAGTGAAATTCAAGTACATGCTGAAGTGCATTTCTGAATGAGGGCACTTTCCTCAACCAAAACTCATCTTTGTCAGGGTTAAAGTGGAATATTTACATGAGCACTAAGGAACAGTGCTGTGTTCCAGGCTGATCATCAGCTGTATCCTAATCAGCACTGATTCTCTTTACAGTCTTCATTTATTTGAGCAACATTTAGAACTCATTGTTTAATTCTCTTGCAGGCCTAGTTAAGATGATGGTGCTATTTTGTTAGGAGTTGTGTTAATGTAAAACCTATCCTTGTATTTTCACAGCTGTAGCACCACTTTTAGAGTACTCTGAAACATTTCCCTTCAAACAAATTGATAAATACATTGACAACCATATTGACAAATAAAGCTGTTCTGAGAACAATATTAGAAGAATATAAACTTTATTTTCTTTATGTAAGAACATAATAGATTTGTTGAAAAGTCCTTTTTTTTCTTTGCCCAGGTAGCTGAATACTCTCTTCATCTCTCCCACCTCTCATCCCACAGCTTGCAGTGGGGCCTGTGGGCCTGGGATTTTATTTAAAGGGTTTTGTCTTGGCACTGCTTTTCTCCTCCAGCAGTTTGCAGACATTTCTATTGCAGATTTGGCTGCCCCTGCTCTGGTGGTGGCACAAGCCCAACCTTGGAATATTCTGTATTTGCTTATTATTTGGGAGCCTGCCAGTGTGTTTCTCCAGCATGCAAGCTGCACAAGCAAAACCAGAATGCAGCTTTATGAAATTGAGTTAATTAAATCGTATGCATTTAATCCAAGTTTATTAGCAGTGAGGGGGCACTTTTCTAGCCTGTGGGCTTTCTCTTTGTTGAATTGCAAAGAGCTGTTGTAACAATGGCAGTAGAACTTTGTGGAATGGTTATACATTGTTTTGAATTCAGAGTATTTTATACAGGTCACTACCAGCACACACTTGGCATAGGAAACAGAAGTCACCAGCAGCCACCTCCATCATATTGAGCACATTGACTTTTTTTTGTATCACAAACAGATAAAGTATACTTTCTTCTCTTCTCAGCAGTTCATTTTACAGAGGTGTAATAGGAAAGGTAGGTCCTGAGGAATGATCTTAATGGACATAAGGATCCTGTCAGAAAGGATTTTCTCCGTGTATAAGCAGTCTTTGCTGAGTTAATTTATGTAATTGGTGAGGGCAGCCACTCCAAAAGTGCTACAGGAGTTACCATGTCAGCACTTGCTGGGATTTTTGGGGATATATCCCATGGCTATTTCACTCCATTAAGGTGAATTACATTGAGATCCCAATGAACTGTGGGAAGAGATTTCCTTCTGAACAACTCTAGCAGACTGTCTGCACTGAAGTCGTTTTGTGCTCTTCCAAATCCCAAAGGAGCACCTTGTNTTTTTTTTTTTTTTTTGCCTAGGCCTTGGGGCAGGTTAGTGAACTGTGGCTGAGAGCAGCATCATTCAGATGATGGAATACTGCCTGGGAAAAGTTTTCAGGGAAAACACCTCACGTTATTTCAGCGTAATTAATCCAAGTAACTCTTGCACTAGTGTTTCTACAAGGACATATCCTGCTGGGCCTTGTCACTGAGGAATGAACAGGAATGAACATTCCCAACAGGAGCACAGAGGCTGTGGGGCATGGGATGGAAGGAAGCAGGCAAGGAAGAAGAACAAAAGGAGGGAAATACAGCTGTTGAAACAAAATGCATGCCAGTGTTGGGCAGGGTGATAGCTGACCCACCAAACCATGCCCAGCAAAGCGTGTGTTTGAGTTAACCTCTCCTTGAAAATCAGGGAATCACTGTTTCATTTGCATCAATGCATGCCTTTGATTTCAGAAGAATGTATACATAAGCCCAGTTTTGACCTGAGTGTTAACAGACCCTGCATTCCAAGGAGAAATGCAGGGCTAAGATCTGGCCTAGTGTTGCTTAGCAACCTCTAATCAAGAGACCAGACACAAATCAGAAACCCTTCTGCCTGTTTGTCTTTTTGCCTTACATGATACTACGTGAACAGACATTTTTTTGTAATAAAATGTAGCTATTCCTCATATTTTTTTATCTAGGATTTTGCAGTAATGGCACTCACAGCACTTTTCAAGGAGGCCAGAACAATTAATCCAATTCATTAAAAATTTACTTATTACACATGCTTTGATTAGAGAGGGAGGGATGAAGGAATTCTCATATCACGAGTTTCAAGAGAGTCAAAGACAACTCTGACTTTTACCCACAAGGGAAATGACTTTGCCTCTCATTCCCATCTAGGGTTCTCCCATACCTGTCTACAGCAGTTTACTGTATCTGTGCTGGGATGAGGGTCAGCTGGTCTGGTAGATTTCAACTAAACACCCAGTCTCACTGTTTTTTTTCCAAAATTTTTTTTCTTTTTTTTTTTTTTTTTTTTTCCATTTAAGGGTTCTGACTTGTCTGTGAAGAGCATACAAAGAACACCCTTTGTGAATCTCATAGTAGTGTGAATTTCTAGAGCAGTAAAATAAGTGTAAGGATTTTGAAATGGAAAATTGCAAACTTAAATCTTGGTCACCTCAGGAAGCTGCCTTATTTCTTACCTGCAAGTAAGTGCAGGAATTGAGAAGAAGAGCCTCTCTTCATTACAGCAGTGTCAGGATCTTGTATCAGTGACAAAGTTTTGAAGCATACATTTCTACCTAATCCCTGCCTGACCAACTTCCATACAGAAGAAGACAAGAAAAATGGTCCCAAAATGAGCAACTGTGACCCCAAACCTGTCATGCTGCAGTTGTGCTGGATTTCAACTCAGTTGCATGCAATAGATTTGTGCTCTACAGCTTTCCCATCATCCAGCCCAGCTCAAGAGGTAGCCAAGGAAAATAATTTACAGTAGTGGGCATCCCTCACAGAAGAAAAAGGAATGGCACAGACTTTATTTTGTAATATTATGTCCCAATCTCTTTGTCTTCTGTGGAATATATGTGTTGTGTAAGTTGTGGGGACAGAAATGAAAATTTGGGGTTTGTTCTTAATTTTCAGATAATCTTTCGAAATGCATGGGTAAACACACACCTCAGCTGCACATAATGAGGAATTCCCACTAATACCCAGATGGATGAAGTATTCCACTAACTTGTCTAGGATATAAATTGCCTGAATACTTAAGAAAGTTTAAACCTTAAAAGACACTCATCTAAGCAAGAAAGAAAAGAAAACAAAACACAAAGCTTCATTGCTGGCTTGGTTTAGGGCAAATTTGGGAGAAAACTTCAAAAGGGGTTTCTCTAGAAAGCAAATTTAAGCAGCTTTTCTCCCAACTGGTTTGGGAAAAGATTTTCTTGGAGAAAAGCGGGAAAAGACTATTTATTTAACATGCAAAGCCTTCACTAGCACCAAAAAAAAAAAAAAGAAAAAAAAAAGAATATTAAACAATAAATCTTCTTGCTGCTCTGAAGAGATGACAAACTCAGAAAGTCCCTTTCGTGGGCTGTAGCTTGCCTCACTCAGTCTCTTATCAGTCTCGCTGGTGCTGGAAATGCCACAGCCCAGGCCAGGCCACAGGTGTGAGCTGCCGGTGCTCTTCTGGATTTTCAGTCCAGATCAGGTTTAAACAGTTCCAAGAAAAAGAAAAAAAAAAAAAAAAAAAACCAACAAAAAAAACCCCAAAAAACAAAACAACACAGTCCAGGGAACTTCTGTGCCTCAGATAGCTAAAAACTAACTAAAAACTAAACACTAACTGAAAGCAAAGGAAAGCTCTGTCCTGCTACCTATCCATCCACAGACAGCACAGTCCAGGAGAAGGATGCAGAGGAGCAAGTGCAGTTTCTGACAACAAACTCTGCACTTCTTCTCTCCCCTCCTTCGCTCTCAGAACCAGTCTTAAAGGTGCAGGACTTAATATCCAGCACAAACAGAACAGACAGTTGGGGATACAAGCATCATAAAGTCACCTCAGAACAATTGCTCAAAACTATTTTTGCTGTCAATAGATCCTGAGGTATGAAACTCAGGACTTATGGCTGATCAGTGGATGATAAAAACAGGCCAGGAAGGATTGTGAGAGGGTCTGTTGCCCTCTTGCTAGCCAAAGCAGGATCAACTACATCACAACCATTTGTCTAACCTTTTTTTTCCAGGCTGAGCACATCCCAACACATCTTCTTGCTTTCCACAGAAAACTTTTTCTTGTTCTCAACTTTTACTTGCAGTTCAAGCCTGTTACTGAGTCCATGCAGTAGAAAAGACTAATTTCCTCCTTTGCAGCACTGTTTCTCCTCACACGCTTCCTCTCTGGGCTAAACAGCCTGAATCTTCCAGCCTTTCTTTTCTCAGCCACACTTCTTCCATCTGCTGTCATCCATTTCCTTCTCCTCTGGGCTCTCCATGTGCTTGTGAGAGTTTGTGTGTCTCCAATGCAGCTGTCCCCAGCCAGGCAGCCAGACTCTGCTGGCAATTACCTTTACATATTTTAGTACCCTGCTGTGTACCTTTGAAGGGACAGCTTGCACTTGTAGTGTGTACAAAACCAGTGAACTTTTCTCCCTTTCACTCAAAGTCCATATGAAACTGAAAGTCCAGCTCTCCTGGCACTTCTGATACTGCAGGTACAAGTCCATGCAGATATGGACAGGCATTTAGCAAACTGGATAAAACAGCAATTAGGTTTTAACCACATGCTTTCCCCTCCTATTTAAAGGTCTGGGTTTCTGGCTTGGTTTCAGTGTTCCAACATGGCCTTGCTTATGTCCGTTGTAAAATTGGTCTGGATTTTGGTGGAATCTTAAAACACAGAAGCTTTGCCTAAAGAATACCATGAAGAGGGGCTGATCTTCATTGCATTCACACATTATGAGAGGCATAGAGTTAACCTGAAACAGTCACATTCATGTCCTGCCCGACTCTGGAGACACCTGAAACCTGCATTCCATCCCAAAGGTTCTGGACAGTTTTGGTCACATCCAGCAGCACTTCTGTTGTGACAAGGCTGAATATCAAGGCTCAACAGCTTGTGCTCACGTCCCTGAAACGATAGGGAGAAACGAAATGAAGTTTAGCGGGGGGTGAAGAACAGGGGGGTTGGAGTTGCAGACACTGCTCCCATAAGCGGAGCAGGGAAAGCAGCGATGGGCGCTCTGTGCCTGTCCCTGGGAGACACTGACCTCCACCGGAGCCTTTCCCAACTACAGCCTACCTTGCCACACTCCTGCCTAGAGTTGCATCAACCATTTCATCGGGGCTGGGAGTCCTAATTCTCTCCCGAAGTTTGACTTGAAATGCCGAGAGAATTTGCCACAGTGCCTTCGGCTTGCTTTCACCCAAGCAGCCTTGGGAAAAAAAATACTAATGACAAACTCTCACAAGCCCAAACCCAAAACCACCTTTGCCTTTAATAAACAGCTCCTTTGCTTTTAATCATTACATTAATAGTAAAAAAAAAACCCACGATATTAACAGTAAAAAAAATCATGGCCACATCAAACAAGCATTAGGACAATGTTCTCACGTATGTGGTGTGATTCTTGGGGCTGTCCTGTGCAGGGCAAGGAGCTGGACTGATGATCCTTATGGGCTCCTTCCAGCTCAGCATATTCTATAATTATATGATCTTATGCCTTGCTCATTAGGCAGAAAACATATTTGTATTTCATAAGAAAATTGTATTTCTTAATAGTTGCATATGAAAAATGTCTTTCTGCACTATGGTGATTCAGGTTGAGAAGTGTGCTGCTTTATCCCTGAGGATTCCAGAGCACTGTATGAACATATAAAACCATCATGCAAGGCCCTCTTCTACCTTCCCCACAACCTTCCTCAGGTGACCCCCTTTATGAGCACCTGTGTTCATAAGTAAAGGTGCTTGTGCTTTCACTGCTACCACTCACACAGGAGAAGCCACAGGCTGCCAAGACTGTGACTAGTGTGAAATGGGAAGCCCTCAGGTACCAGCTTGCCCTATTAGCCTCACATGAACTCCTGAACTATGTGGGATTTACTGGCACATCACTCACAGAACAAGCCAAGTGATACTGCTTCTCCTCCTGTGCTCCCCTTTGCCAGCACTTGGTGGTCAGAGCAAAGGGGAACTGAGCCTCCCCATGATATGGAAGCCAAAAAAAGGTTACTACCAGTACTACCAGAAGGCTTCTGTGGGACACTGGAATCATTGCACTCTGTCCTTGCATTCTGACGTTCCTCAAGCAGAACAGCATTTCTTTCTGCAGTGACTGTCACAGTAAAGCTGGCAATTCGAACAAAAAAGGAAAAGGAAGTAGATCACCTGCATAAAATCCATAGCAACCAAACATCTATTGAGACTTCATTTACACAAGTGAACATTGTCTATTCCTATCATCCGCATACACTCCCATTCTCCTGAGATGTACTCGATTTTCTTTACAGGAGTTATCTGTCTGTTCTTTGGTGCTTGATCAGGTATTCCTACACTTTTTGTAAGTGCCCCACTGATCCTCTGTTACAGGGGATCTGCACAAGATAGTTCTGTGAGTAGCAAGACGTAGAAAGCCTCCTCTCTCTCATTTTCCCCCTCATATTTTATGGATCTTCTATATTTTCTGTCTTGGTTTCCTCTTCTTATCCCATAAAGCCAATGCTGCAGCATTCCCAAGTTCTCTTTTTTTCCTCCTGCTAACCATCTCTATACTCCATTTTCTCATGTGCTCTCCTAAGTCAACTAAGACATGTAGCTCCCTCCTGTATTGCCTGAGGCCTCCTGCTACACCCATCTCAGCTTTCATACCTCCTGTATCTCTCTTGTAATGTTCCTATTCCATGTGTTTTACACGAAAGCTAGGCAAGATACCTTATATACTGTGTCTGATTCAAACTCTAGGCATGCTACTCACTCAGCAGTCTGGCATGTCTACCAGAAAGAGGAACAGCTTTGCCTTGCTGAGTAATAAAGCAATATCTTCTCACCAGTTTCCAGGAAACCTGTGGGACACAAGATTTTTAAGATGTAACTCTATCTCTGACATCTCTCTGTCAGGGCTTAAAGGGTTTGAAAGGCTGGTGATGACAGTGAGGCTGCACAAGCCTTGTCTCTGTGGAATCTGACTGGAAACCAAAGGCTGTTCTGCAGCAGCAGACAGCAGTGATAATGGGCATCAAATCACAGCTGGTGTAAGGCAGGCTCTGGAGCTGTCATTGCTGCTGGCAGCAGCTGCTGCTCCCAAGGTATGGGCATTCTACTGGAGCAAAGCCTGAAATCATGAGGCTACTGGGAAGTTGTACCTTGCAAACCCAACTAATAGCAGAGTGGGAATCTTAATCAAAAAAAGGTTGCTATGAATTAGTCCACAATGCCCAAAGAGCCTCAGGAAACTTGGTGTGCCCCTTCCCAGCATGGATAACCCCACATGACAGATCATTCCCCAGCCTGGAGAATAGGATCTGCCTTATCCCTGAGACCTGAAGAAAGGGATTTTCCCTCTGCCCTGCAGCAGGGTAGAGCTGATTCCTTTCTCTTGAGAACCCACGTGATGTGAGAGCCTGAATTCTCAAAGGACACGCATTGCTGACATACAGTTAACCATGGCTCAGAAAGACCAAAGTTGTGTTTAAAAAAGAAATTCCAGCTCATTTAAGAACTCCTGACAAAGTTATCTTTATGCCTAGCTCTGTCTTGCCTAAATGCAGCTAGTCTTGAAAAACAATTTGGTTGTGTTGAGAGCTTCTATTTTTTTCTCCTGTATTTTAATATATTCTTTACAATCAATTTTATTGAGTTTCTAAACTCTGTCATAGATGGGAAGTAGGAAAAACAACCAAATAATGATGAGAGCAGCAGGACCAGTGCAGCCTGGTTTTCTGTGGATTAATGTTGCAAGGTGTGGGTTCTCTGCTGTGTAATAAGGCAGTAACAGGGACGCCAGCTGCAGGCTTTTCCTGAGCTGTAGACTAGTGCAGCCTCTTCTATATTAGACTATCTATCTCCATAAAATATGCCTAAAATTATTAACACTGACTTCTCTGACCAGTTACCTGAATTGGTCAGAATTGGACAGAGAGCTGAAGAGACAGACAGGTGTTTATATATACACACACATAAGCACACAGCTCTATCACTTAATCCTAATTTGTTTAGACAATCAAGCCAAAAGCTGCAAGGGCTGAGTTACACCAAAGGCACAAACCATTTGGCTGTGATTATCAAAGTCAGTTGCATACACATAATTTTTTGTGATCTTGCCTGCGTGGGGAGTTTGCACTTGCCTGGCTCAACAATCTAGTTTGAGTGCTGCAGATCCCAGACTGAAATTATCCACTGAAGATAGAGTCACTTTTAATTTAAATTGAGGCAGCTTTATGGAGATATGAACTCTGAGACACTGCCCACGATGCAACAGCTGCTGTTCCCAAGGTGGGCAGGCAACCTGCTCTCTCTTGAAGGCAGGGCAGCTACAATCTCATCACCAATATCTGTCCTTACAGTAAATGCTCTTCACCCCAGCAACCAGCTGGGCTAAGGTCTATCTCTCTGGCAAAAAGCAGAAGCAAGTCTCTAGGCAGAGGTGTGTTTAGAGCACTTAGTGGCCTCAAGAAAAGCCAAAACTTTCCGTAGGCAAATGCCTTTCCAGCTTTGAACCAAACGCGCCAAAGCCTCAGAGCTAAAATCAAGTTAGATCGAGCGTAATTAGAGCGCAGCCAGCAGGAAGGGCAATACCCGCGGAACGTGTGCGAGCGTGTCCGCGCAGCGTGGGACGGCAGCACAGCCGCTCCTGCCGGCAGCGACCGCAGCAGCAGCAGCAGCAGCAGCACCAGCAGCAGCACCAGCACCAGCACCAGCACCAGCACCAGCACCAGCACCAGCATCAGCACCAGCAGCACCAGCCGCAGCAGGCCGCAGCAGGCCGGAGCCACGGGCGCCGCCGCCGCCTCCCGGGCGAGCTCGCAGCGCCCCCGCGCGGCGGAGGCCCGCAGTGGGAGTGTCGGCGTGAGGGGCACGGCCGCCATGGGGGCGGCGCGCCGCAGGACGGGTGGGTGGGGATGGAGCGCCGTGCCCGAGGGTGGCGTGTGCCGGGGTCGGTGTGCGGAGGCGTGGCGGGGACAGGGTGCGGGGGATGGTGTGGTGCGGATGGAGGCGGGAGTCAGGGCGCGACCCGCAGGGGACGAGCGGAGGAGCGGCCGTGCAGTGCCGGGAATGACTGCAGGGCTGGCGGGCTCTCTGCGCTGCTGGCGCTGGATGCAGCGCCCGAAGAACCGCCCGGGGATGCGGCGGGGCCTGGCCGGGCGGTTCGGGTCCCACGGGGTCGGGGCGAGAGGGGCGGCACTCAGCGCCACTGCGTCCCCTCGCCTCCGTGTGTTGGCTGGCCGCTTATCCCTCGGGGAAAAACACAGCGACATCTCACCCCTCGGCACGCACCTTCGGCGTCCTTAGAAGCATATTTCACAGAATCATTTAGGTTGGAAAACACCTCTGGGATCACCGACTCCTACCTTTGACCCACCCCCCCGCCACGCCCAGGCATTCCCTGAACACCGGCAGGGATGCGACTCCACCGCCTCCCTGGGCAGCCCTTTCCCATGGTTAACATCCTTCTGTGAAGAAACTTGTTGGAATCCAGGGCACAGAGAATGTCTCTCTGCCTGTTTGAAGAAACTCTGACCCTCAGCAGAACACTGCTTTTAACCTTCATCCCTGGGGAAAATTGCCAAAACTTTGAGATGAGTTAGAGCACACAGGTATGCTGTATATGTATATGTATACACAGGTATATGTAGCAGTAGTAGTAGTTTTTCACAGAGTGTATCACAGAGTGAAGAATTTAGGGTTTTAACATTTTAATATAAAAGTGAATAAGACACAAGATGGAGGATTTTGGGTGTTGTCCCTTCTTCCTTCTTGTCCCTTTTCAGCTCCATTTTCTGTAGTACTTGTGGTAAAAAATTATTGGTTAGTGTGAGTAGTACTGTGGAAGTTACGTGCATAGATTAGTAGGAGTTATTAGTAAAAAAGTAGAAACAAAGTCCGTGTTAAAAGTTAATTAAGTTAAACAGCTTTAAAAGGCCTTAGTTTAGGCACACTTTGTCCATGTTATCAATTTTGTACCTTGTTTCTCGCATGCTAAGTCTGTGTGCAGACGGTGTGCTGAACTTAAGAATAAACAAAACCCTGAAGACCAAGAGAAAGAAAGTCCTACTCATTCTTCACCCTTAGAAAAGAAGTCAGCAGTGGGAACGCCCTCCAAAGAACCCAGGGAGTTGGGTTCCCACCCTTGTTAAGATCAAAAAACCCAACAAACCTCGTGGTATCCAAACTCAACCTTCCCTGGTGCATCCTGAGGCCATGTCCTGTTGTCCTGTCACTACTTGCCCAGGAGCTTAGGCTGATCCCCACCTGGCTAAAACCAAAAAAGAGGATGAGGAATTACTGACTGGTATATAGACAGCTCTTGGTTGTTGCCACCAGGTCACACATTGCCTTCACCAATGTTAGACATTTTTATCAGTTCCTAGAGGGAGCAAATTCTAATCCACCACACTTAAAGAACACAAAATATTGCCCCCAAATTTATCTATGTTCATGCATAATTTCTACATCCAAGAAGTCTCAAGTGCAGAGAAAATACAAAAATAGGGGAATTAACAGGGCTGAGGAAAGGTTATTAGATTAAAACAGAGGCACAAAAGGACAGAAAAAATGCTTATTAAAATCATGGCCATACATCTGAAGCCTACAAAACATAGTCAGTATTTTTTTTAAAAATCCATTTCTTGAAATAGGCAGAAAAATAACAATTTCTGAACAAAAATGTAATTTACACCAAAACCAACGGAATAATTTGGAAAACAAAGATGTTTAATTTCCCTCTTCTTACACTAGATTATTTGAATTGGTACTTTAAAGTATTTAAATTAATGTGAATTCATTCAAGTAGAGCAATCTCCCCAATAATAGCTGAACTGAAGCTATTTTTGTTCCTGAAGTGACATATTTGAGGTTCTAGCAGTCATACAAGTCTCTGCAGTGGCACATTCCCTGTTATACCATTGGGCTTCAACCTGAAAAAAGATGTTCTGTGTGATACAAAGGCAATGAGATCAATGTCAGGAAAGCCAAAACTAAGGCACAGTAGAGATTAGACTGATGAAATCAAAATCCAGCTCGACTCAGTATTGAACAGAACATGGATGGAAGGCAGGCAGGATGGTGCTCCAGAGGCAATCTATACAGCGTGCTACATAACCTAACTATGGAAGAGCTTTTCATCAAAATCTACTGGCATTTCCTCATAGATTTGTCCTGTAGTATGTTTTGGTTTCATATTTTACAAGCCACTAGTCCATTATCTGTTGCTGTCTTTGGTTCAGTCACTCTAAATCTCTGGATCAAACCAGCCCATCAGACCTTGGCTCTGCTGTCTCTACTTCGTTGACTTTTGGTGCCAGTCTTTCCTTTATTTCAGCTATTACTCTGACTCCTGAATTAGATTAAATGGCCCTGGGGACATTCTTCAATGTTCATATTGATGTTCTCTGCAGCTTTTCATGGTCCTAATCTATCATCAACTAATTACTAGAATTAACCTTTTGTATTCAGTACCTTCCACCTAACAAAATCCCTGACACTGCAGCAACATCCCTGACTGCAGAAACCTGTCATGAATGCTGATATTAATGAATGTGTGTTATGGCAAGGGCAGGGAACTCTCTGTATTATTCAAGTTGTCCAGCATGTCCTGTTATATGAGTTTGCACCCAGGCATTTGAGTGGAAAGGTTTTTGTTTGGGGAAATTCAGAGTGAGAGTGGAAAATTATTTTAAACAAGAAATTTATTTTTTACTTAGTATTTTCAGTTTTTCACACTAGTTGTGTTTTTCTTGTTTCTTGTCTGACATCTTGACATCTAACCTGCAGAAACAAAGAGCACATAGCAGTAAAATAAAATTGGTGAAAGCTGAATTTAGTGTTAACTATAATAATGTCTAGGTATAATGTTTAGCCCAATGTTAAATACTCCACAAAATAAAGCATTACATAAAGTGGACATAAACCCCCTCTGCCTGTCAGCTCAGAGAGGTCTCGTAAAAACGGAATTAAAATTGTTGTGAACACTAACAGATGGTAAAGCTAGTGCATTGAAACAAGACCCTAGGTTAATTAATAAATTAATTATATTACTAAAAACGAACATTGCTTTGTGTTTTAGGAGAGGGTTTGAAAAGAATGCATAATGAAGATCTCACCTTGTAAACTTAGTAAGAAAACACAAAACCTCAAATAGTGAATTTGGCCAGTTCTGGGGAGTCTGTGAACTGAACAAGGAAGGCCAAGTACTCAAACAAGCAAACAAATCCCCAGTGACTGCACAAATGGACATCACGCAGCTTTCCTGGTATCAAAACCTTGTAGATAATTTTTCAATTGAAGTGTCCCATGTCACATGTAAATACACACTTCATGTGTGCAATGTTTTGGTATATTTTTCCTTCTCACACACAGAAGTTACCACTCTTCTTACTCTCTAATACCTATAGACATAAACATCTACTGTTGGTGGTAGTCCTCCACCACATTCCATTTTACATTATTTCAGTGGTTTTTCTCCACACCTTTGTTTTAAAGAGCTTTGGACCAAAGTGCTGAATAAATTGCAGGTAACTGATTAAGGCTATCAGTGAGCAATGGCAAAACAAGTCTTATCGATAATTAAAACAATAATAAAACTGAGTGTGATTTATAATTCTGTATCAGTAAATGTTTAACTACAAACACACTACTTATTACATTAAAAAAGGTTCCAACTCACATCTAAAATCAGTAGTGTAGAAGTAAATAGAAGGGAAATAAGAGATCAATAAAGGTGATTTTCAGTGTTAGTAAATTGAAACCTTTGTGCAACAGAATAAAAAACTAAATTTTTATTTAACTTGTAATTTTATTTTAGGAGCGAAGTCATCTTTTGCAAAAACTTTTGAAATCCTTAAATTTGACACTTTTTAGAACCCAGCTGTCTAGCCATACTATAAAACTTTGTGAAGGATTTTATCTATATCAGTGTTGATAACCTTCCATGGTTCCTGCTAAACTCTACATCTCAGTAGCATCCCACCAACTAAGGCATTTAAGCTGGATTCTTTAACATAATTTAATGCAAAAGCCTGAATGTAGACATATAAACTGTACTGTTAATATGCATTAATTGAAGAAGGACTTTTGTATCTTTCCCTATGTTGTATTGAAATTACCTCATATGCATTAAATCCAATAATTAAAAATAATGACAATTCAGAATTTAACAGTTAAAAGAGGATATTTTACAGATATTCTGAGTGTTTCTGTTATCCAGTATCCATTACTCATTCTACAGTCTTTCCTCTGAATGGATGAATCAATATATTGTGGATCTTCATTTGCTTGTGTCATTTTACTTTTGAACAAGTAAATACACATAGGAAAGGAATTCTTTCTCTTTGTGCTTTGTAATTTATTTGCTCAGTTCATGTTACCAAAGTCCTTTGGTTGCACTTGTGAAAACTCTATAAAAATAAAAGTGGCAACATTTCCTACATGTGCCTGCCAAAGAAACAATCAGTCTCTTAGGGAATGTTTGAGTCTTCTTTTAAAAATTTAGTCTCATTCTTCAGTTTATGAAGAAATGGAGAGAGAGATTCAAATTTGCCTCGAGAAATTATTTTGCAATGGCATCTCTTCTGTGCACAGCCTCGTGACATTATTTAAAGTTACTTTCAATAGGTGGGTGCTGAGCAATGGTACTGGCAGCAGCTTGGAAGAATTTATCTGAGCTGGCAGAAATACAGTGAAGTTGGTAAAATCTGGTGATTTGGTTTTTTACTCTCAGTGACAGGATTTGTTTAAGAGTTCTGAATCCAAGAATTTATTCCTCTGGTCAGAAAGTAGCTCAAGAAACACAAAGCAGCAATCACAGTCAAGAATAAAATTCAGAACTAGCTCATTCTGGTTAGCCTCTAACACAAGCTTTTGGTTTTTAGGCTCTCTCATTATTGAGATGGTATTCATATTTTCCATTCAGTCCATGGTCAGTACTGCTGGAAAAGTTTTGCATTCCTGAAATTTGGGCAGGTTTCACAGTGTTTCCAGCCAAGGCAGATTTTGAGGCAGTAGAGGTTAGAATACCTCATGTGGCCCCTCTGGGAACCTGTTCACCATCTCACCTTGTCTTCTTTTTTCTACTTTCTGCAGGACAGAATAGAGTTCATGTCTTCTTCCTCTTACTCAGCCTCCTGCAAAACAAAGCCTTGTGCTCTTATGCGACCCCTCTGCTCCTGTCCTGTCTTTTCCTCGAGCTGCACTTTCTGTCAAGTGGATCTCCTGCTGCACTCTTCTCCCTCAAAGCATGGAGACAATTATCAGACACAGGGAAAAATCTCACGCCAAAAGGGGCAGAAAGGACTGGGCTTTTCTGCTCTGGAAAGGTAAAAAGAGAATGAGTGAGAAAAATGAACACCATGCAATACCTGGAGTAGAAAGGGTGAAAGAGAGTTCATCTGTTTTAAAACATTCAATGATGCAGTGAGACACCGACTGATACAACTGTCAGTTAATGAAAATAGAAGGCACATAGGTAAAATTAAGAAAGAAAGTAGTTTTCCCAGTATTGTTTGGCTGTTAAACATACCAACAATGGAAGTCAATTCTGGAAGACATTTAGAATGACGTGAAAGGACTGATCATTTTCAGCAACAATAAAGATATCCAGAGTTATTTAATGCAGACAAATTATTTTAAGGGTTTAAAAATCCTTTTACTATGCCCTGACTATTAGGGAACGCATAAAATGACCTCTGTCAACTGTGTGGGTTTTGCACCTTCTTCTGACATGTCTGGTACTATTTGCTATTGTAGACAGACTACCAGACCAGATGGATCACAAATCTGATCCAATATGGTAACTCCTTATGTTCTTAACTGAAAATTTTACCAAAAGCATATCGGGAAAGCTTTTAGAAAATCTCAGAAAACTGACACAAAAAATATCTAAGAAATTGCCACCTTCTGTCTGCTAAAAAAAATGTCAAAGAGTAATCATTTTATTGCTGTCTAAACCAGCATGCTCTCTGCTTTTCAGGGCAAATACAGTCTTCAAATGGAACACTTCCTGAACTCTTGGGTTTTTTTAGGAATTACTTCCATCTGTCTTTGAATAAACTAGCTCTGCTCTGTGTTCCGCATGTTAGGTTCTATCTCCAAATTATTTCCCTGGTCACATTCTGAAGCCTGGACAGAGTGTTTTTAAGGTAGTTATAATTCAGTGCTTAAACAATGTATAAGAAGAAATTTTTGACCCTTCAGTATCATTGGTGCTAGATTAATATTAAAAAAATCCCAAAAAGAAACCAAAACAAAAAAGTCCAGAAACCCAGAACAAGGAATGTTTATCTGAAACAGGAGGAAAACAGGTGTATTTTCCAAGAGGTATTTCCATTCTCCTTATCACATCTCTCCGTTCAAGATGGTAACATTGTGTCATCTTGATGGTTTCTGGATTTTCTGAATCTCCTAGCAGCACGCCTGCTAAGGTCTTCTTTGTAAGGGAAAGATCCTACTTTCCCACCAGCAGTTCTATAAACATTTTCCGTATTCTCAAAATAACACCTGCTGTTTTCTACCCTGTTCTCATGGCATGGGATGATAAGGGTCATTCTTGTACTAGGTACAGAAGCATTCAGGCATTCCTGCATTCTGCACTAAGCAGAGCATTGTACCAAGCTGCATTATACAAGGCATTAAGCCTCAGGCCTGGAGCGTGGAGCCAAATACAATAAAACCTTTTTAAGCCTTCTGATACAATAGCATCAATGGAGTCAAAGTCTTTATGCAGGGGGGGGAAACAACCAAGACAATTGGAAACCCCTTGTGCAAGACAACAACAACAGCGTTGATCAAACAACATTTCTCCAGGTAAAGCTGATAACAGCTTCCCTTCAACCTCCAGTTGCTGTGAGTCCTGTAACACCCTCATCTAAGGTATTTTCCTTCATCCTGTTTCAATGGTAGCTGGATTATTGAACCCCTGTAGAAGTGTAGAAGTGTGTTACACTTGGACAAGGCCTGGCTTATGCATTTCACATGGCTGCAGTAATGCTCTGTGGCCATATCTCTACCAATATACCAAAAGAACTGCAGCATGTCCTGTCTGTGATTTAATGTAGAGGCTACAGCCCCATTCTACCATCTGATAAAGGGACTGCACCCTGAAATATTCCTCCTGGCTATATATCACACCCTTATCCTTTGTTAAGGTCTCGCAGTTTTGCTTCTCTAGGTACAGAGGTATTAAGCATCTCAAATGCCCTTTGTGAAAGAAAGAACATAATTTAGAATAATTGCTAAGAGGGAAAGCTCTTGGATAATGAGAGATATGGGTCTTGTCATTTAAGCATAAATCCTAAATAGAAACCTTGTGTTGTTTTCCTGTTTGATCTTGCCACAGCCTGCTGTTAAAAAAAATTCAATATATTGATTCAGACAAATATAATAACCCAGCATGCCAGAGCTTGCCTTTGTGAGCTAGATTGTAGATAAGGTTGATAAAATAACAACATCTCTGAATTGCTAATTAGTGCACAGCTATTCTAAATAAGGAAGAGCTACGTACATAGATGTTAAAAACTGAGAAGGGATTTGGGAGCAGACCCACAAGGTGGGTTGTGTCTGGCAGACCCACTAACTGCTGAGTGCAGCTGTCTGGGGAGGGAGGAGTCAGATGCTGAAATGGTGAGTCATGATCATACATCAGAGGAGGTCAGTTGTACAGAGCTAAAGATCTGGATTAAGGATCTGAAAAAATGAGGCAACTGAAGGGCAAGATAATGCTTTTGCCCCTCTGAGGCTGGCTGGCTGGGAGCAGGAGCTGTGCAGGGACTGCAGGAAGCAGGAGCTGGGAGGAAGAGCCTGAGGATGGTGGTGGAACCAGAATAAGAAACATGTGGCTGGGGCTGAGTGATGAGGAGATAGGACTTGGATAAAGGTTGGAAATTGGAGGCTGGCAACAGAAGCACAAGATAGGAAAGGCCACTTCAAGCAGGGCAGAGCAGCTCACTGAGCTGCTGCAGCCAGTTGAGAAACATAAAAAACTCACAAGTGTATCTTTGCTGGTTGCACTTTTCAGGGTCTGATGGTCATCAACGGGCCAGCTGCAAATCTATTGAAGGGTGAGGATGCTGCAAAAAATGACATTTCTATGTCTTGTGGACACTAAGATAAAGTAAGTACTTGGATTTGCCAAGGGGAGATATAAATAGGAATGTCTAGAGAATACTGGGAAAGCAAGATACCCTGAATAGTTATTTACCTTGGAAAAAAAAACCCCAAAAGTAAGTTGCTAGAATGATTTGTCTCTATTTGACAACAAAAATTCTGTTTATCAATTAATAAATTTCACACATTAATGCATATGACATGATGGTTCAAAGAGCAGAGGAGGGGTACAGAAATCAGGGAGACCACTGATTAATTCAGAGTTTCATCTGCATGGGAATTAAAAATGAGTAAATAAACTGAAGAAGTAATTATCCATGACAGATGTGAAATACAGAAGATTAAGAAGTGAATTTAACAGTGAACAAGGGATTACAGGCAGTTGCAGTTAATAGGGTCTCGCTGCTGAAGGGCAGTAAGAAAACTCGTTTGAATTGCCAGCTGGTGTGAACTGTCACCACCTGAGGTATTTCCTTTAGTAGCACAAATCTATTCTATCCAAGGGACTTATCCCTAACCAAGAACATTTAGGAAGGTAAAGCACTAGGTGACACGAGCTTATCTAAGCAGAGGTCAAGAAGGCCATGTGTGTATCTGTCCCAGGATATCTCCATTTCTGTAAGAGGGTGAAGTCCTCAGTCAGCAGCTGCAAGAGGAAACCAAGCAGGGAGTAAGGAAGCCATAAGGCAAGAAAATCCCGTGGGCTTGGTTGGTTTGGAGGTGGGAGCATCTGTCAGAAGGGATGGGTGGGTAGAGGTGGACAGTGCAACCTGAGCTGACCAAACCAGATCAGCTCCAGCAGGGATGCAGCTGTGAATGTGGCATGGCATTCTTGCTGGCTAGTCCTGCTGTGAGGAGGACATGGCTGGCCCCTTCTGGAGCACCACACAACCATGGCTTTGATTCTGTGTGCTGAGCCCAGCCGTGGAATATCTTCACCAGCTACAGCATTGTCCATCAAGTAGGCATTTAAAAGTGTCCTTATTTGCTGGAGGAAACAGCTTTTGCATGCAGTTTTTAATCACCAAAAGTTATTTCACCATAATGGAAAATGGAGGGCAAGAAAACTCTGCAAGGACAGGGATAGCTGATGTTCGTCCTGCCCTTCCTCTCACACCCAAACACCAGCCCTGTGGCTGGAGCTCCACCCTGCCAGGGCCATTTGGTTCTTCTGGGCAGAATATTCTGTGTGTGTGCTTTGTTTTTTATAAATATGCTTTCCTGCCTGCTAGAGGCCTCCTGCAGTGACCCAGGATCATTGTGGCCATGGTAGAGGAGCAGGGTGTAATAGGAGCCATGGTCTGCCTGGGAAGGCCACTGAGGAAGCAGAACATGTAAAGTGGCCTCAAAGCTCTGGTCTGCTTTTGTTAAGCATTAGAATTGGGAATTGGGGTGCCCAGGTGGAGTCACCATCCCTGGAATTGTTCAAGAAATGACTCAGTGTGACACTTAGTTCTATGCTTTATCTCATATGGTGTTCAATCAAAGGCTGGAGGTATTTCTCAGCTTTAATGATTTTATGATTCTATGACTCCATCTGTGTAGAGCTCCTGAGCCACTGGGACGCTCAGTCCTCAGTGAGCTGCAGACTCCTTCCATGGGGGGTCTGGCAGGATGGCACAGCTATGCTGTATTCATAAGTATTCATTTAATCTCCCTTTTGGCTGTTCATTATGCTTTTACTGCTGACTGGAATGTGGTGATCAGGTGCAAATGCCGTACATCAGTTGATCTCCAACTGTGCATCTTATTGGAAAACAATAATCCAATGATAAAATTATAATAATAATAATAAAAATTAAATTTTAAAAAGTAATTATCTGTAATGAATCAAGCAAGGAATTAAATAGTGATAGAATAAGAACTTAAATTGTACAAAATCATTATGCAAAATTAAAATAATATTAAATAATAATTGAATTGCTTATCTATTCTATTGTGCAGTGTGATTGGATTTTACCAGCATAAACTGAGATGTATGACACAACATAATGAAGGGGAGGCTTTGTCCTTGTTGTCCCCACATTCCAAAACCAATTGTTCATTCCCTTGAAAACTTCTCATAACAGCACAGTTGAGGTTTACAGTCACAAAGCCCTGAGAAAACCAGGATGAAAATAATGGGGGAAGAAAACTGAAGGGGAAATATTGCAGAGGCTTTGGGAAATACTGGCTCAGCAGCTTCAGAGCAAGCTGTTACAATGCAAAGTGCAGCTGAGTTGTGACAATGCCACTTGCTGAGCTAAGGGACCTGTGCAGCACAAATAGCAGAAGTTTGTGATGAGGAGACAGGGTGTGATAACATTTCTCAAGGTTCTCTGGTGAGGGGTCTTAGTGGAAACCATGGCTGCACAGACCACTACACAGAGGGAGATTGAGATCCTGTGGGGCATGGAGGAGGCAGCAGTGGAGTACAGACCTGGGGGCTCAGGAGACAAAGCTTCCCCATACCAGGGGTGGGGGAAGAACACATTCCAGGAGAATGATACGTTACACCTACAGAAAGAAATGGAAGAAGGACAATTTGGGGACCTACAAACATGTCAGCTTCACTTCAGTTGATGGCAAAATGATGAAACGTCTTCTTTGAAGTTCTCGCTGGGCAAAATGAGTGAAAACAAGATGAGCAAGAATAGTCAATATAGATTCATTATGGTCAAATGATGCTTGACCAATCTGATTGGCCTCAGTGCTAAAATAGATGAAGATTGCAGAAGGTAAGACAATGTTGTCTCTATAGATTTTAGCAGGGCTTGTGACTGGTTTCCCACACTAATCCAGTGCTGTGAAGAGCACTGCTCTGGCTGGCTGCCTGGCTGGAGAAAGGAGTGCTGGCTGGCAGGACAGGCTGGGTGTTCCAGCTGGCTGGCCAGGCTGAGCTCTGTGCCTGGCTGGCCAGGCAGGATAATCTGGCTGGCTGGGACAAGGGTGACTGGCTGGTCAGGAGGGGTGGTCTCTTGCTGGTAGGCTGGGGCTGAGTGGCTCTGGCTGACCAGCTGAAGAAACAGCCTCTGGCTGGAAAAGGGCTTTAGCTGTCCAGGGGAGAGAGACTGTGGTGAGCCAGACAGGAGTGAGTGACTCTGGATGGCATGAGGATCTCCCTGAGCAGCTGGGGAGCGTGGCTCTGGCTGGCTGGTTGGGTTCAGCCTCTGCCTGGGGCTGAGGGGCTGGAGAAACAGACTGGGGCTAAGAAAAGATGCTTTGTCTGGCCAACTGGGCAAGGCCATCCAGTTGGCTGGTTTGGGCGTGAGGCTGTGGCTGGCTGTGGGTCAGCTCTTGGTTTTGGAGCAGAGCAATGCTGAGCTGTTTGAGCGGCATTATTTTATGGCGGTCTAGTGAGATTTGATAATTGATAATTTGATAATCCAAATAAAATTGCAATACAAGCACCATGTTAAAAAAAAATACTAGTTTAATAATTAGAGAAAATAAAAGCACCTATAAAAGCAAAAATTGCCTCTGGTTGAAAATTTTTTTTCTGTGCTAGATTTTTTTGGTAATTTTCATGCAATTCTTGTAGAGAATGTTACACAGTTTAACAATATATTAATTGCCAATAAATTAACATCCCTGTTTTTCGAGGAAGACAATAGTTTTGCTCACTGGAATTACTCCTATTCTAGTGGAGTAATTCCACCTATTGGACTATCTAATCAGCAACCTTTTAAATATACACAGTGGAATAAACCAATCAAAGGAGAAGCTGTGAATGATAATTTCTGAAGCTGTGACTTGAGTCCCAGGTTGTGCAGTTCTGGAAGCCCAAAGATAGGAAACCATGGGCACAGTAATTGCAGGCTGAGGTGGCAGGAGTTCTACATCTCATCTGACACACTGGCAGCTACTTCAAATGAGCTCCATGAGCTGGAGTGAATCCCTTGTAGTGGCACATAGTTTACAAGGATATTGTGCAGCATGGCCATATGAATCTTTCTCCTGCCTTGAGTTAAACCTGTAATGCCACTGAGCATCTCTTACACTCTGCTTTTTTTTTTTTTTTTTTTNNNCTTTCACTCTTTTTTTTTTTTTTTTTTTTAAATTAAAAAAAAAAAAAAGGAAGTTTCTGGAACTTTTATCTCCATAGCTGTTTTGATAATTTGGATTTTTTTTTTCACACGGAGTCTTGATAACTGGAGGCAAGATAACTGTTTCTTCTCCAATGGAACAACTTCTCATTGTTTCCAGCAAAATTTTGTATAACAGAAAATTATGTTCACATGCTGTACTCAAACTGCACATTGCTGCTTTCACAGCCACTGCCCATGTTCTTTTTCTAGGAATACATAGTGCAGTTTTATATCCCTTCCCATGGAGTGTGATGATAAAATAATTAATTCTTGCTGTGCTGTGGTTATCCTCTCTGGTTTGCCCACATTGGATCTAATGTGCCACACTGAGGTCAGTGCTCCATATGTGGTTGTATCAAACAGATGCTGATCATCACCACCTTTTTAATTGATGTAGTATCTACTGACAGGGATATCTTAGGATGAGGTGTTCAGGGAATGAATCATGTGACCAGCTTGCAATGAAGCTATGTTTTCCAAACTTTTGTGCTCTTCTGATTCTTGTTTATTTTCCATTTGTACATGTGTACGTGGTGACTCCATCCTAGTCCTTCTGAGTATCACCCTGAGTTAAGTTTTGGGTTCTGGTAATTTTCTCTGAGATTTCAGTCCCTCCCTTGCTGATTTTGCGCATTTTTCCCTTTTGTCACCTGCAATTTAATGCAAGATTGAACAGAGGCCATGCTCTGACAGATCCTTTCAATCTGAGAGCTAGCTGCATTTTTTCCCTCAACTGTCCTAACAAGGATGCATGTTCAATAATTGCCCAGATCCACCCATTTCCCATATTTCAATTTGTGTGTCAGGACTATGTTTCTCCAGTCTACTAGGAAATCCCTAAAGATGAGTCAGAAATGTTAGGGCTAGTTTCCAAAGTACTTGAGTACATTTCATTAAGTTCTGCCAACTTAAATATGTTTAATTCATCAAAATTTTCTTCAACATACTCTTACCTTCTTTAAACCTATTTTTTTTCCCCACCACAATTTGTTGTTGAGGTACCTATCTGAGAGAAACTTCAGAGAAAAGGCAGCAAAACACTGCTACATACCTCAACTCCTGGATCCTCTTTCCCCTTCCACTGTTCCCAGCAACCAGTGCCTCCAGGAGATGCCTCTGGTTGCTGTCTGCACCTGGCACCTGATTATGGGATATGAATTTCCATATCAAGGACTTCTTGGCCTAAGCTGATTCTTTGCCTTCCTTGCAATCACCCAGAAAAGAGGAGAGCAGGGGTAAGAGAGTGCCTTGATGCCAAACATGAAGGATGTGCACAGTAACTGTTCATGCTGCTCTTCCCATCTTCCCTGCAGCCATCATGAGGGGCACTCACAACTTCTCTGGGCAACCCTTTTAATTGTCAGCTAATTGGAATTTAACTGGGAATTTACCCAAGAGCAGTCTGTCTGTCCCATGGGAAAAAAGGGGTGAGTGATCATCCTGTCTTCATCTTGACCCATCAGCTTTCTTGCTCTTGTTCTTCCTCTCTTCTCCCACATTCCACTTGGGAGAGAGCACAGTGGCTGGGTAGAAGTTCACCTGCTGGCTGGCACCAGCTCACAGCACTGTGTTAAATACTCTGTATTGTCACAAAATCCAGAATATAAAGAAATCCAAATGGGAAAAACACCCAAACAAATCCAACACAGAAAGGAAATGTATTTCTCATCCATCCAGGGGACTGAGTGCTGCACATCAGTGGACTGACTTCATTTATCCCAGCCATCTGCACAAGGGACTGGTGGCTCTGGTTGGCCTTGGACTCCAGGGAGCCACCTCTCAGCTGCCCATGAGACTCTGTTGCTGGGCTTTCCTGCCCGTGGAAAAGAGCCATTGTTCACAGCCAGGTGCCAATTGCCAAAAGTGGGATTCCACCTCCTAAAATTGGGAAGGTCCGAGGATTTCTCCCAGATGAAAACTGCCTGTACTAATGGCTCAGGTTGGCCTTGGCTTCTTGAGGGCGCACTTCTCACCTGCCTACGAGACACTGTGGTGCTGGGCTTTCCTTCCTGTGGAAAAGAGCCCAGGCACTACTGCCCAGGCACCCAGGGCTGAAAGTTGCATTCTGACTCCTAAAATTGTGAATATTCTTCAATTGCTCCCATATGAAAGTGGCCAGGAACAACAGCTCTGGCTGGCCTTGGACTCTTGGCAGCCTTTTGGTTGCCCATGAGACACTGAGTTGTAAGGGTTTCTTTCCTAGGGGAAATAGCCCTCCTTTTCCACCAGCATCCCCTTGCCTAAATTTGGTTTATGCCTTCTATAAGTGTGAACATCAGAGGATTTCTCCCAGATGAAAGCTGCCAGGACTGATGGCCCTGGCTGGCTTTGGCCTCCTGGAGGCTGCCTCTCAATTGCCCCCAAGACACTGGGTTGTCAGGCTTTCCTTCCTGTGGAAAAGAACTCTCTTTCACAGCCAGGTGTTCATGGCTGAAAAGGGATTCCACCTTCTAAAATTCTGATTGTCCAAGGATTGCTAGCAGGGTCCATTCCTTCAAACAGTTGTTCTTCTAATGGAAGACCAGGAATGAGCAAAGGAAATATATTTGCATCATCAAATGATCATCAGATCATCAAATGATGATGCAATGGTTTGGCACTGCACACTATAATGTTTGTTAATGATTTTTATAGACTTGGTTTAATCCAGAGCATTGTGTTGCATTTTGAGGCACACTATCAAAGCAACTGTAAAATAACCAAGAATTTACAAACTATGTCAACACTAGCAAAGGTTTGCCCAGTATCCAACACAGAAATTCCATTCTCAGTAATCATCTGGAAACAATTTCAGAGATGACTATAACAATATTTTGGTCAAACTGTTACGTGGGGACTGACACAATTTTCTTTTCAGTGGTTCACTTCAACCATTTCTTTGCTCTCCTGCTTATGACAGTGTTGAACATATTAAACCAATAGAAACAATCAAGAATTTAGCAAAGAGTTATTTTGGCCACTTCATGGCCAAATACACATGCTTGGCACTGCTGTTCCTCCACACCAATGGGGACAAGCATTTACATATCACAGGAAAATATTTGGAAAAACTACACTGGTTTCTTCACATGGCAAACCTATCTTTCAGGCTTTTAAAACATTCAGAGTTAATCATGAAAGTTCAAAATAAAATAACAAGGTAATATACTTATTAAATTGTTCCAAATAGTTATTAGAGCAGCCAAAGGGAAAGGTGGGGAGTTCTTTCAGAAGAAAGATTTGCTGCTGAAAAATAGGCCAACTTTTCCAATGGCATTTGTCTAATGGCAGTGTGTATTTGATATTCCTACATGTATAGCTGAGGAATAAAAGGAGCAGCATGGAGCAATGTAACTTAAAAACTATTAATGGGCTTGAATCTACTCTTCAAGGTCAAATACTGAGAATAGCTATATTTCCATTCCTTTCAAATGTATGTGAATAATGGTTCCTCTAAAAGATACAAAAGACTCTATATTATATTACCTGATTGCAAGAATATCTTTGTAGTTTAACTTCTATATTCTTCAGCTTTACATTCTATTATTTTTTGTGAGAAACATGAATATTCACCTGGATAAAGAATGAAAAAGAGAAGATGTAAAATTCAGAACTTGTAGGGCTGTTTTCACTTTAGTATCCATCCAGAGCAATTTCATTAGTGAATAGGGTTAAACTATCATAAAATTTGTGAAGGGATAGAGAATAGAACAATAGTCTTAAGGTTAGAAAAGCTTGCTATTTTCTGACTCTACCATTATGTCAAGAGCACTTTGAATTCTAATCTTGTTCCAGTACATTTGCAGCCCTTTTTTACCTACAAATTTAATAAACCTCAGCCTAGGGTGATGGGAAGATGATGTTCTTTAGAACTTGCTATTACCCTGAAACAAAGGTTCCAAGTTTATCATTTAAGTCTGCTGTCCTATAGTCATAATTTTTTCTACAGTAGGACAAAGACATGAAAGAGTCAAAGAAAGCCTTCTGTAGAATTTTGCAAGTGAAAAGAAAAAAAAGAGAAAGTCTTCTGTAGACTTTGCAAGTGGAACAGGAACTATGAAGTAGCTGTCTGCTTTGCAGGCTCCAGCCCCCACTTATTTTTGCACCAGTCATGTCATCTTCATAAAACATCTCTTCCCAGAAAGCCTTTCTTCATCCTCCTCTTTCTAAGGCAGAAATGAGCTTTGTGGTAAAAAAA
>VWZP01007937.1:281526-324680 GCA_013396995.1 Dicaeum eximium | reverse complement strand
AAAAAAAAAAAAAAAAGTCCTCTTATAGAAGCATCTTTTTCAGAAGGCACGTCCCTTACCTCTCCTACAATGGTAGAGGTGTGGCCATTCCATTTCCTACTCATTTCTCACTTCTATAACTCTTCAACTTTTAAGGCCTCTTCTCCATATTACAGTTTTAGCTTCATGTCCTCCTTTTCGTCTTTTTTTTTTTTTGCTTCTTCAGGATTCCCTCAGCGCCTTTTTTCATCTTCTGCCAACATCAAGTCAGTCTTCCTGTCACTTTTTTTTCCCTCTAAATCTTTCTCCCCTTCCCTCTCTCTCTTTTCTCTTCCTGTAATTTTCAAGTTGCCACTGTTTTCTTCCTCTAGTTCCATAAATATATTTAGTTGTACATGAAGTATGAGGGAATGTGGATATTCTCAGTCTCTGGTAACAAAGAAAAACAGATATTCTCCCAGGCTCATCCTGGGAAACCTCTGAGAAAGAATTAAAACAATTATTATCTCATCCTCTGCACCTGCTGTTTATAGAAAGATGTTTTCAAGTAGGTGGTGTTCCTTTGACCAGTGGTGTGAAAAGTGCTGCTGAAGACCAGTCAGGTCTTAGCTCCACCATGCTGTCTATAAAAAAATGTGATTTTTCTATTAATAAAATGCTCTTTATGCCTTCTGAAAGCATGGAGTCAACATGTCGCCTTCTTTCCTGTCCCCTGTCTCATCAGTGACAAGGGAAGGCTGACAGAACTGTATTTTTTAACTCAGAGAAAGCCAAGCAGAAGATCTAACTCTTCTCTGTAGATACCTAATAAGTAAAGATTTGACTAGAATATTGTCAAAGGTGCCCAGAGAAAGGACAGCACAGAGTAGCTGGAAAATGGGAAACTGAGGTTAAGTATAATGAAAAAAAAATTATTCACAATGACAATGGGCCAGACACTGGTACTGGAGCCCAGGGAGGCTCTGGAATCACCAGCTATGGAGGCATAAAAAACCCAGCTGGACAAAGAAACCTCAGAGCAGCCCGGCTTGACTTTGACCCTGCTTTGAGCACCCCCAGTGCCCTCAAGTCCTACAGAGGTTCCTTCCGACCTAAATAACTCCATGGTTCCAGGTAATTAAGATATAATTTCTTGTCAGAGGCTACATTAACAATGTGTGATAAAAATCACCTTCATCCAAGGCATCCCATTTCCCATGGCAACTGTCAGGAGAGACTGTAGGGAGATCTGTAAGGACTTTGTGACCATATCTTACTCTTTTCAGATTTAGTAGTAATGCGAAGTCAAGCATATTGTGAATAAGAGGATATCTATAAAATGAAAATATTTTGTTTACAAAGAAATTAACAACTAAAAATCACCAAATGTAATATATTTAGGTTCCTAATAAAATAAAAAGTTTTACAATGTCATAATTTCGCTGAGCCCAAGTAGCCGCAAGTATCTTCTACAGGATTCTTCATTTCTGCCTTTTTATAATGCTTATACCACACACTAGTAGGATTATTCTCTGTTTACAGCTCATGTTGTGTGAAATCTATTCCAAAGTTTTAAACAACCTTCTCAAAGCATTTCCAAGCATCTTTCCTAAATCATGCTGTGCTTCTTCAATACAGCCATGTATGAGTGTGCTTGTCTGGGGGAAAAATAAAATGAAAAGCTAAAGGAAATGCTGCTGTAGGAAGACTGTCCCTTTGGAAAATGTGAAATCTAGTATCATCCCAAAATATATATACATGCCATGAAAGTATTCCATACTTTCTGACTACATCAAGTCATCCAATGGCATCATCTGAGAACATTTGTTTTTTTTTTCCTGTATCTCCTACTAGTTTGGATTATTAGAAGCAAACCATGCCTTGAGAGGACGTCTGCTTCTTAAAATGAAGATTTTCAGATTTCAGCTTCTTTGGACTTTGATATCAAGCCATGATTTTGTCCCTCCTTGTAAGTTCCTGGTACTTGGAAAACAGTATGTAATATTGTAATGTTTTTCATACTATTTTCTGGTACTTGGAAAACAGTATGTAATATTGTAATGTTTTTCATACTATTTTCTGGTACTTGGAAAACAGTATGTAATATTGTAATGTTTTTCATACTATTACTATTTTGCAATCTCCTCAGCTTTACCACTCCAGCCTAGTGCTCCAACATAGATAAATAGTTTAGATACAATAGATTTAGAGATGGAGTTTTTCATTGGAGTAAATTCAGATCTACAGTGATGTTGTTCCAGATGTTTGCTTCTTTCAGCCTCCATCGGTTAAATACATACATAAGAGATCCATATGCTGGAAGAAGATTTAGGAAACAAATGCTTGGAAACAAATTCACCTTGTGTATGGTGCTCTATTGGCCTGGTTCTCCATGGTCTGAATGGAATCTCTCCATGATAACAGCTGTCACCTGGAGAGGCATCACAACCTCCTTTTCCTGTGGCTTCACATAAGAGGAAACTGGCTGAAATAGAGGAAAGAATGTGGTTTCTTTCTGCAAGGGAGAGAGAACCTTCAAAGGAGATGGGTCTGGGACTCAGCCCTGCAGATTGTACCTCTGCCAGGGGTTGCATGCATATCACATTCTTCACTGTATCAGTACTTTTCCATCCCTGCATGTATGGAAGCACTAGCCAAAGGGAAATCCAAACACAATTTAAAGCAAGCAATGTATCTGTAATTGAAGGTAAGAATACTGAAGACTGAAGAATATTGTTTGCTTGTGAGAAATTAGACTCAAAATATATTTAAATTGTATGATAGTGTTATATTGTATTGCAGATGAATAAATAGTAGAAAAACAGGAAGGAGGGAAAAAGGTACAGAGTATCAGCTTCTTTTGGGGCTGTGTAGAACAAGAATGTTGGCCTTCCCTTCAGCTCCACTGATGACAGACTTCAAAAATTTTCATTAATTTTCTCAACATATATGCAGGTTTGGTTCCATCTCTCACTTCTCCTCCTCCCTCCTCCAGAAGTTCAGGTCCATGCTGCTCAGAGAGTCCTATCCTAAGGAGGACTATAGCCTGGAAATTGTTGCTGCTCCTTCTGGATCCTGAACAGATTTTAAAACAAGAGCTCTGAATTCCCTGTTGGTAAACACTGGAGGAAACAAAGCTGAGCTGCCTCTAATTAAAAGTAGAAGCTTACTAGCTGAATACCATTTATCATTGCAGATTATCACCACATGTTAAGGACAGATGTCACATAAGTAAAAAATAAACCCTGAGCAGGGCTTCGGCAACACCTTTGTGTCTTATAAGAATAATGGTAATATAGGAGCAATACAGGTAATTTTTGGAAATACAAATGCTCTTGAAAGACCACGTAAAAGAAAATCCATCCAGATTTTTCTTATTCGTAGACTGTACAAATGAAGGCAACATTTAAATAGTGGCAAATCATATCACATATATATAAAAGGATGGCAAAACTCCAAAACACAGAATCTAGCTTTGCAAAGTAGTAGAACCATGGTAATGACTCTAAGACAGGAGTGGATGATGGGGAGGAGCTGTTCTGAGCTTCCATCCTTTCCCACTCTAGCACTTGTTAGTTTCCCACACAGCCATATAGTTACAGTGTGGTAGCCTGGATGATGGTGCTTGTAAGGGAAGCATTCATTTATTTACTCATGCACAGCAAGACAAGATGATGCTCATGTGCTCAGGATATTGTTATTTGACATGACAAAGTACATTTTCAGGCCTTTCCCTGGGAAAAGCTGGCTGGAGCCTGGTTATGCAGGTGCAAAGGTGTCCTGAGAAAAGGCACATGCAATGGGACTCATTAGCACAATGCCCAAGGTCAAAACCAGTTCAGTGGCACACACCACAGACCAAGTGAGATCCATCATGTGGTCTAGGAACTTGTGACTCAGTGATAATAGGAAACTGATTCACTTTAATGAGGTGGATGTAAATACCAACTCCTTTGCACCACTGTGTGTCTTACCACGAAAAGATTCCAACTGAGTTGAGTGGAATAATTCCTTTGACAAGCTGCAGATGTTGGGCCTGGCTTGTATTCTCTGACTGCTTGGGGTTGCTTTAGCCTAGTTGTCTACAGTAGATCCTACAATGTAAATGATTTAATTTTTCAGTGGGAAAAAACCCCATCCCAACATGGGGCTGAAATGTCTTCTATCACCCAATGAAAGGAAAAGATAAAACATACAGTACACAGAGCCGTTTTATATGATTATAGCAACTTGAATTCTGAAAGAAAGGAGGCTCAGAAGAGATTTCTTTTCCTTCCCAGAT
This sequence comes from Dicaeum eximium, assembly GCA_013396995.1. NCBI lineage: Eukaryota > Metazoa > Chordata > Aves > Passeriformes > Dicaeidae > Dicaeum > Dicaeum eximium. The sequence continues at coordinate 320,440 of VWZP01007937.1, read as the reverse complement.
AAAGCTTTTGTGAAACATTGTCCTAAACAAATAAAAGATTTTTTGCCCAAATGATCTACCTTGCTGTTTTCCTTTCCTTTGAAGAATCCTGTGGTACAATAGGCAACCCATCAGGAATAATTAGATTATACGGCAGCATCCATGGAAACAATGCAGCTTTTGAAAAGAACTCCTACAGAAGATCTTGGAAATCACATCTATTATGGATATCTTTTACTATTTCAAAGACATAAGAGCTCCAAATTATGGGAAATAACAGTAGGGCAAAATCTGACTGCTCCATGTTTTGTCCTTTTGTCAATAATTATTACTACAAGAAACAGTCAAGTAGTCATTATGCCAGAGAGAACAATTGGGTGTAAGGCAGAACTTGACCATGTTTTATTCCAAGTTTTGGGAATCAGTAATGAAATCTACATACCATGTTTAGCAAACTCATACCTTTCATATTCTTCAGTATTTTCTATAAGGACATTTATGGATGTGTCAAAAAATAAGAAAGAAGAGGCATCTGACAGGGGTATCTGCATTTCTGAGTCCCATTTAAGAAGCATAAGAAACTACAAACCTTGGCCTTATCGTGGCCATTTTTGGGACCAAGTGTACAATATATGCTTCAATGTATTAATGATTTCAAAGCTGGAATTGGCCTAAAGGTGATTAAATTATAAAGAAGAATAGAATAGATTTGTACTATTGAAAAGAAAGGAGAAAGATGCTGATTCTGTTTTTTAATAGTAGATTTTGAAACTCCAGAGTTTCAACCTGATGTTCCTGCATATCGTGCTACAGATGATCAGTATTTCCACATCTTTCTGCTCTGTTATGAGTCTCATTGTCTTTCTGGATTCCCTGCCATTCCTGGTTTCATTGCAGCATGTTTGTGCGTGTGTCAGGAAAAGAGCTTATGTAATGAATCAGTTTCTTTACAACAAATTTTAAAAAGCAGCAATAAAAACACCCACATCAGTGATTGTTGACTAATTACTGTTTGAACTTTCAAAAGTATTTAGGTACCTTAAGAAACAATGTTTTTCTGAACCTCCTTTGGATATGTGCCCCAACATCCCTGCCACACAGCCTCGTGTTTCCCTGCAGAACAGGTCCAGGAACAGCAGTACAGAAGTCCCCCAAATGCCCTCACAATTGATTTCTGTACCTTAACTGGCCAATTAGAATTTCAAAGGTGAGACAATTAAAGAAGTCATATACTAGTCAAAATAATTTTCTGTATACACTGAGATAAGTCATATTGTTAAGATTATTGGGAAGGGAAAGGCTTCTGGATGCTTCTGCGGGATTTCAGTGGCAAGTGAACTAAACCCATAGTCATTCAGGATTTCATAGAACATATTATTGTGAGAAGGTAATAGCACAGAATTCTTAATCAAGGCTGAAGTTGAAGTGAAAACCAGACACACAACAGAGTAATGTGGTCAGATGAAAAAAAAAGGATATATTTGCTAGCAAAGCTCCTACCCATATAATTATTATATGCATGAACTATAAGGAAAAAAATATCAGTTCACATATTAGTTCCTTATCCTACTTATTGTGAAAACTGGAAGGGAGAAATAACTCTCAATTTACACTGAAAACCATTTTTATTGTCATCTTCATAATATCATAATCATTATTATTTTTACAGCATCTATCCTCACTATAGTGCAGACGTGCAATGTCAGGTGATAAATTACAAACACAATGCTCTACTCCTTGAGCTTTTCTAGTAACCGCGGTTTTGGTCAGGAATGTGATTTTCTGCCAATTCATGTGGTTATTTGGTGTATGCAACTCCATCCCATTTCTTTTAAAAAATATTTGCTTGAACCAGCAGTGAAGAATATGAATGTTGCAGCCTTGCAAGGCACAGGATCTGGAGTGGCAGCATCAGCAGGCTGTGAGGGCTCACTTCTATTTCTAGTAAACTGAGGCCTGAGTCACAGAAGGGGTATCCATCCACAGTTCCCACTGAATTCTTCTGGAGTGTTAGGGACTGGACAGCTCTGAAAAATTAAATCCAAACCTACTACCAGCATTCCAGGGTCAGTGACTGCTTTTGAAAGGTTTACTGAGTAAAGTGCAGGCTGTGCAGAAAGCCCAGTATTATTCCCTGAGATATTATCCTCCTAAAGGGACTCTTAGTGAGTTAAAAAGAAATCTGTTGACAAATTCCACTTATCAGAATGGAGCATTATGTAAACCACGAGAGCTTAAAAACAACAACAACAACAAATCCAAAGCAGAGCAAATAGACCAAAATCGTAGTAGCCAGGTAATATGCACGACTGTGTTAAGGCAACACAGATTTATTTTGTTTAAAAAAGTTGTTCATTGCAGTACATGCGGTTTCCACTGAGGTGTGCTAGCTCTCCAAAGATCATCCCTTCTCCCACACCCTTCTCCTGGGCAACTAAAAGTGCTGTTATATCCCCAGCAATGTCCACTACTGTGTCTCAGCTTGCTAACCCTTTCACGCCACCATTTTACACACAGCTTCTTTTCAGGCAAGAACAGCAAAATGCCAGAGACAAAATCTGCTAAAGCAAGGGATGATTTCTTCATTTTTAAATGAGACAGTACAATTACTTTCTGTCTGAAACTAGCTGTTTCTGTGAGGGACTGACATGGATATTAGCTTTGAATTCATCAAAATGATTGTGTATGTTATTCTGGGGGAATTCTAGGCAGTCTTAACAGTGTGCAAGAGGGGTTTTTCATGCTGTTTTGACATTTGTCTGCTTCCAGGAGTCATTGTGTGATGTTGTACCATCATTATTGTTACCACCATAAATGTAAGCTCCTTCTGCTTTTACATTAGACTGATTTCTCCATTATTCAGGCCTGTTTAAACACCAAGCACACTTATTGATGTGTGAAAAAAACAGATAACACAGTAGGGCATTTTTTAAATAAGCCACATAATCAGGAAAGTAGCACAGATCCAAAGGTTTAACAAAGGTGAGTCTGGGGAAGAGGGGAGGGGATTTGGCTTTGTCAGCTTCTTGTTATTTGCAGATGCCCAAAACCAGATTACCTATGATTTTAAGAACTGTTCATTCTAGTTGAAGAGAATAATGACACAATAATTTTCAGCCTACAGGTAATCACTTTAAATGGCCATGAGGTGAATGCTGTGGTAGCTTTCTTTCACAGTGTAAAGCTTATGAGCTCCTAGTGTTGCAAATATGTAGTACACATTTTTCAGTCCATCATCAACAAGATACATGTTCCCCTGAGAGACTGTTAGATCTTTAAAAGTAGCTTCAATATGAAATATAAAAAAGGGGAGAGAAAGGATTTGTTAATGTAGCCGCAAGTGACTGAACCTTGTAGTAATGTAAGTATTAACATGAAGTTTGTCTCAAAGAATTACCCTGTACTGTCTCAAAGCATTATGCAGACATGCAGGGAGAATTCACCTCACCTGGTGTCACATATCAGTGCAGGTATTTGAAGTCCCCTGTGTACTGGATGGAAAAAAACCAGCACACTTCCACTAATCCTCCATAGGTATTTGTCTAGAATGAGAGGAAGTCTCGTGCTCTCTCTTGATTATCAAAGGAAGCCTAGAGGACCTGCTCACATGTAGGCAACTTGCATTTTATGAAACAAGTGCCTTTCAGACTCTGTTTCCCTAAACACAGAAAAATCCGATGCAAAGGATAGAAACTGGATAATTCCTTTCCATTAAGTCAAGCAGAAGCTGAAAAACAGCTTTGATTGGTCTCAAGAGACCCTCAAGAAGGCTAGAAAGGGTTCTGCAAATTTATGCTTTTCCCTTCCTCTAGAGTATTGCAGCACAAGAGCTCAGTTTATGAAACAGGCAGCACGGTCCAAGTACCCTTTCAATTAATCAGTCACTGCCTGTGTTGGTGGTGTGCTGCATTCTGGAGTTTGTGTTGAGAAGCTTCTCAGATCATATCAACCCTGGCAATCTAAAAATCTCTAAGAAGCACAGTTGTCTGGGGACAACTGAAAAAAAAACCCCTTCTCACTAAATGACAAATCAACAACACCCTAGGATATAGTCTTGGATACAGTCAGGACATTGCTCTAGTAGGAAATAAGCCTCCAGTTAATTTTGCCAGTTTAGGGAACTACATTCAGAGGACTTCTCAGGTGTGACAGAGGTAGTGCATGTCAGGAGCATGGGGAAAAATGCCATCTGGAAGGCAGGAGATCCAAAAAGATCACTTTCATGTGACAACTTTGATTTGTAGGTTGAGATGCCAAAACAAGCAGATTCAGACACTTGTGCATTTGCATTGCATTTTGATGACTCTACAACAGAGCTTGTCAATAATTTTTTTCTTTTTTTGTTCTGAGGTCTGCTGGTGCTTTAACTGAGATCTGTTCTGTAAGAACCTCCATCTTTCCAGCCTCAAAGCTGGAAACTGGCACACTCTAGGTGCTCTCCAGGAGGCTTTGGAAATGACAGGTCTCCTGTTGCAGCCTAAGAGACACAAGAGGCTTGGATCTTGGATCTGTCTTTTAAACATCCTCATCTTCAAATAAAACCCAATAAAAACCATGAAGGATGCATTTGATGGATGGACAGTGAGTCAAAAAGGGGCATCTCAAACCTGAGGACAAGCAGATAAGTGAGGTTTTGCCAAAGGATTACACAGTTATTAGAAGAAATTATAATGTTACAGTAAATATGAGAAAAGCCTGAAGAGGAGAAATTATGGGCTCTTGAAGTAATTTTAGAGGGAAAATAGTCACTGCTGGGTTCACAATTTGCATAGATTTTTATACAGCAATATATTCAGTGTTTCAGCACAACAGTGGTCTTGCAGGACATCCTACAGGACATCCTTTGCCAGCTGCTGCTCCAGAAAGGCAGGAGGTTGGGCCACTCTCTTTCAGTGTAGAGGCAGAATGATTTGCTCAAAGGGCTTTTGCCACCACAAAGGCAAAGCTACAGTGGATGGAAAATATTAAGTTACCAGACTTGTCCAGCTCCACCCAGACAAGTGAAGAACTGCAATGGGTGCAGTTCCAGTCTCTGCAAACCCAGTACTAACAGGCTCTTGGCCTACCAGCAAGGCCAGGCTTTAGCCACAGTGAAGTAGAGAAATTTCTAGGCTAACAGGCTCCAGGAGTGGCAGAATGCCCAGCCTTTATTGCCACGGACCTGCTGCTAGGCTGAAGTAGCAGCAGCCATAATGTGGGATGGCAATAGTCCCTCCTATGAGCAGTAGTGATTTCACAAACCCTCTTTTCTCAAAAAGTGTTAAATGGGCAGAAAGTCTGGCTCTCCAGGGCTCTCCTCAGCTTGTGGCTTCATCACTCACTTTTCCTTCATTCCTTTTCCTTCAGTAAAGGAACCCTACCCCAGCCCACCCCCAGGTCCCCATATGCCAAACCTCTATCAGCATTTCCTGTGCTGTGAGGAAGTAAAATGTTCATCCTTTGCAAAAGCAGTCAGTGAGGCTCACTGAATTTTTCAGCAACAATGATGTGGATGGAGGTAGGGTGGAAATGGAAATATTTTTAGAAGGGGGTAAAATCTGCTGATATTATGAGAGGCGGAATTGGAATTCTGGCCACTCACCATTCACTCACACCTCGAATGACCAAATATTTGACCCAATTTTCTGTTCTCTTTGCAGAGATTGGCACTAAAAGGATTCTCGATTATCAAACAAATATGAGCACCAAAATACCACTTCTGCACTTGTAAAAGAGGCTCCAGTAAGTCTCCCTATATGTGCTTGTAGTCTTTCAGAACAGCCAGTAGAGTTAAAAATTAAATAATTAAATTAAATCTAAAATATGGCTTTTTTATTGTTTGTTTCTTTATGCCATATAAAAAATGGCTAAAATACTTTTTAAAGACAGTGTCCAAAGGTGCCTGGAACCAAAACTTTGGCTCAATCTCTTTATGGAGACAGCAGGAAACCACAAACTTTAACTCCACACTGATATTTCCCAAAGATGGAGCATTCAGACTGATGATTTTGATACAGATCCATGTGTAACCATAAGGTCAATGTTAGATTTTGGTGTGTGTGGTTTTTTTATTATATTTTTGTGAGTGGCAGATAACACAAATAACATTTGCCATATACTGAATTAATTTTATTGCATCTCAATCATTGTTGACTATTATCACATGTCCATTTTTTTTGTTCAATGTTAAAATTGTGCTCTTCTATCCATTTCTGGGTGTAAGTGCATAAGATAAAAACAAGAAAGGAGTTGTGTCTATCTCTAATGCTAAAGTCCCTATAGGTTTTCCTAGCTTTTACATCAGCAAGGGTATGAGTGGTGAGAAGTTATAAATCAGAAGAATGGCTGAGGTGAATACAACTGCTCATCTGAGGCTATGGAAAAAATCAGAGCATTAAAATATGAGTCTAATTCAAGCCTGTTTTGTGTTGCACCCTGTGCTGAATGACAAAGACTTTGGGATGGGAAACTGAAATGAATGTATTGAATGGATGCACCCTTTCCTCTAATTATAGAAAAACTCATCTTAAATCTGAGTGTTAATGGTATTTTAAGGGATTTGTCTATTCATGTAGATGTCTGATCCTGCACGATGCTGAATTCCATTACAGCACCTTGGTTTTCATAGGAGTGCAGGAAAAGGCATCACCTTTATGGAATTGAAGCCTGAAGGCATGGGACCCTATTTTTAAATCTTCTAGACCATAGAAATTTGTCAGTAACATCTAGTCTGAACAACATGAGAGAAGCTGAAGCCTGGCTGACCTACATTGGAAGAAGCAGTTCCAAAAGTTGCTCACTGGACAGAGAAAGATGCAAAAGCTGAGAGTCCATTCCCAGAAAAAAAAGAATGATGAGTGCATGATAAAGACACCCGAACACATTATTAATTTTAAAAGGGTGCAAAACCAAAGGAAATATTTAATATCAAAAAAGGACAATGAGGATTCAACAGAGCCTCAGTAAAACAAGATACAGTTGGCTAAGGAGGAACATCAAGCAAGACCACAAAGGCTTTTGGGTTCCTGAAGAGAATCTCTTGAGTCATTTACCTTTTCACAGATTTGAGCTAGGTAATAGTACTGCTGTCTTCAAAGAGGAGGGAGATGAAGGGTATTAAAAGTGAGTTCTATTAGAGTCATCTCAAACAATTAGGAATCTGTTTTTAAAAGGAAGTTGCTTTTCATGAAAAACCTATTTCTTCATGCTAAATGGGAACAGCAGTGTTGTTCAGAGTGCTAAATTTCCTCCTAGGAGTATTTCAAGAGAATAACAGTGATATACATCCTGTAAAACATCAATTGCACATATGGATGCGTTTGAGGAAGCCTTGACTTTACATCTTTGACACAAGCAAAATAAAGATGAGTACAGGTGCTATAGTTTCTTTTAAAACTGTAATATATCATGACTTGTTTATGTAAAAAAAAGGAAAACTACAGGATTACACAAAAATACCTATTTCTTGTATACCTAGAAAGTCAAATCCACATGCCTTGTCCAGAATCTGATTCAGATCTCTTATAAATGTGTATCTTTTTATATGTAAATCACCTGACTATTTCTTTATTATACCCCAGTGTTAAATTTAATAGATTTGGAAGACATTTGAGGCCATGGTTTGCATTATTACCCTTTCTCTCTTTTTCTGTCCCTCTTCCAGGATGAAAAACCAAAACATAACTTGAGATTGTTGGTTGCTTATACATAACATGCAAACCACTGCATAACTGAAGATAGTGCCTCCTCAGGCTTGCCATTTAGACCTTCTGTTTTTGTTCTGTATTTGTGTCCAGTTGATATTTGTGAGAAATTCTTACAAACACAGGATGAGTCCATGAGCAGAGAAACCTTTTGTTTCATTTCATGGTCAGTTTTCCAGAGAGTTAAAATGTGCAGAAATGTGAAGCCGTGGCAATTTAAGAGCAGAGTGTGGAAGAAGACTTCAGAGAAATGAAAAACAAACAGAAAACCCCAAACCAAACCCAAAAGATACTAGAATGATAGAATCATAGTGCTGGTTGGAAGGGACCTGTAGAGGTCATTTAGCCCAATCCCTGCTCCAAGCAGGATTATTGCCAGCACTAGATCAGGTCAACCATGGTTTTGTCTGGCTCTGAGGATAGAGATTTCACAGGGTCCCAGTGTAACCTGTTCCATGGCAGCACCACCCTTTCAGCAAGGAGGATTTTCCTAATGCCCATTTTGAACCATCCAAGCTGGAATTTTTATTTTTCTGCTTCTTGTTTCATATTCTGCCACTACAAAAAAATAGTTTGACTTTTTCATTTTTTTAATGGCCTTTAAAAACACTAGTGACTGCTATTAACCACTGCTAAGTCTTCTTCTTCACCACCCTGGAGAAGTGTGGTTCTGTCATCCTCCTTCTGTATGTCAGGTCTTCCAGTAATAGCAAAGCTACCTCACAAACCCTGGATCATTGTCTCCACTGGCAGGTAAAGGAGATGCACAGCCAAGTAAGAGTTTTCCAGCAATACTGACCTTTTGAAATGTTTGGGAACTAAAATAAGTTGCCAAGGATCTGAGCAGAACAATCAAGGTCTAACTTCAGACAACCCTGTAGACTAACAACATGTATTAAATCCTCCTTGCTCTAGTGAACTACTAGAACTCCATTGGACCAGGAAGGGAAAATCACAAATATGTTTGGACATTGTACTGATTATGAGATTCCCATGTGCAATACATAAAGAAATGCCTCTCTTCCTTTTTTCTTGCAATACTGACATGCTTTCACATGTAAAATGCTATGGAAAATATTTTCCCATAATTTTTCACCACTCTCAAAAGATTCTTATTACTTTTTTTCAGATTATTCTACTTTGCACAGTTGTTTCAGTTTTCAATAAACACTTTCTGAACACAAGTAGGAAATGTTTAAACTCATGTCTTGGCAATTTCAGTTGGAGGGGGCCTACAATGATCATCTAGTCCAACTTCCTGACAGATTCAGGGTTTACCAAAAGTTCAAGCATCTTATCAAGGGCATTGTACAAATGCCTCTTAAACATGCATCACTGACTGCTCTAGAAACCCATTACAAGGTTTCACCACCCTCTCAGTAAACAAAATTTCCTAATGCCCAGCCTAAGACTCCTCAGGTGCATCTTTGAACTATTCCTATCCCTGGTTCCTTTGTAGAAGAGCTGAGCACTTCCCTCTCCATTTCCTTTCCCCAGAAAACAATGAAGTTATCCCCTTTTATGCAAACTACACAAGCCCAAAGGCCTCAGCTGCTCTTCATGGGACATCCTGTACAGCCCTTTCACCAGCTTTGTTGTCCTCTGGATGCATTTTCAGAATCATGGCATCCCAGATTGGAAAGCACCTTAAAGTTAATCTGATCCAACCTTTCCTGTCAAAAGCCAAGATGGTGCAGTCCACTGTCCAGTCAAATGCTAAAATTCTCTTGTGCTGGGGAATCCATCCTGGGAAGATTATTTCAATGGCTGATTAGTCTCAATGTGAAAAAATTTCCTCTTTTGTCCAATCAGAACCTCTTTGAGGAACTTGTACCATTACCCAGCATCGTTTCCATGTGACTCCTTGTAAAAAGGGAATCTCCCTCTTCTTTGTAGCCACCCTTGGAATACAGGGACATGATGATAAGGTCTGTTCAATTCTTCCAATTTGGCAATAACAACAACAACAACAACAACAACAACAACAACAACAACAACAACAACAACAACAACAACAGTAATAACAATAATTCTTATTCTTATTCTTATTCTTATTCTTATTCTTATTCTTATTCTTATTCTTATTCTTATTCTTATCCTTATCCTTATTCTTATTCTTTTATTCTTATCTGTAACAGCCACAACCCTATGTCACGTAGCAGATTTCTCATTGTGTTAGACACTGTACAAAGAGAGAATAAAAGGCTGGTGGTGTTTGGGAACTGGTTTCTTGTGTCACATGGTGTTGTTTCAAATCCCCACTAGGAAAATTGACATAAGACAGAAACCAAATAAATTTCCTGGAGAGCTACAAAACTTGAAAGAATAAGCATTTCTTAGATATTTGCTTTCCATGACCAAAATATGATCACTGTGAATATTCTTGGAAAATGAACAAAAAGGGCCATAAATTTTAAATACATTTAAGGAAATGCACATGAATGCTTTTTTCAATTCTGTCCATCTGACTTTATTCACATCTACAGCATATTATATTGCTTGTGCAGAGCTACATTCAGAATGGGTATTATTCCATTGAATTTGGTAGAGTTACACCAGGCATTAAAGCAGTCCACCCACTGATTGTACATTTTGAAAGCAAATCTGTTCAATTGTACTAGGCACCACATTGTCTTTGCTAAATTCAGAGTCATTCTTCCACTTGAGGGCTGCCCCTTTTTTTTAATGCACCTTGCTCTTTTCTTCACATTTTATTACCACACTGCTCCCTCAACATGATTTCATCTGCATATTATTAGGATTACTGCTACAGTTTAAGAAACACCATATCTCACTGAATCCTGCTGAGTTTTAATATTTCCTGGTTTATTCCACTTGTATTTCCTTTAATAGATAAGTATATATTTTCTCATGCAACAAAATCAAACTGCTTTAGGGAATAAATTGATAAATTGGCATCTAGAACACTGCTAAGCATCCTAACTCTGTGCCAGGCTCAGAGGAAATATCAGGATTGCCAGTTACATTGGCTGAAGAGTCTGGCTGAAGACTACAGCCAGCCAGGAAGAGATTGTCTGTCTGCTGGAAATGATTACTGTCATTATTTAGACTTGAAGTGGTGCTTGCTGCTTCCTCTTCAAACATAGGCAAGGTACAAGAAGCCCCTCTCAGAAGCCCCTGGGCAGCTGAGGAAACCTGCAGGGGGGTGCCATGCAGTGACCATTGCAGTCTCAGGGCTCCATACCTGCAAGAGCCTTACTGAAAACACAGCATTATCTAACATGGGTACAGATGCTGCCCATGGGTTGAGACTAAGCTACATCAGGGAGGGACTCCTAATGCTGCCAGTCAAGTGCTATTGCCAATTTAACATGAAAATATTGTCAAGTAAATATATGAAACCCTCCCACACACATCCCATGCCTTCCATTCCCAAACCCTGAAACCTTGGAGGCAGAAAAAGAAGCCCCAGGGACATCCTGGAGGACAGCTGCTAAGGTGGAAGCTGCCCCAGGGACATCCTGGTGGACAGCTGCTGGAGTGAACTTTGTCATGAGGGTCCTGTAGGATCCATGGGTTTGATCAGACTGTGTCCAAAGCCATGCTTGCAAATTTTCAATGTCAAATCTGTCCTTGAGGGCATTTTCTGAGCCATCTCCATTAGACAGTAGCCTGCCATTCCATCCTTCCCCCACCTTTTTTGTCCTTTTGTCCTGAAATCATGCACTGTATAAATCCAGAACTGTAAACTTCTCTCTGAAACATCTTCCTTTATTTAGCTGGTAGAGTCAATATTGTGTAACATGGAGTAAAAACAAAACAAAACAAAGCAAAACAAAAAAACCCACAAACAATTAAAACAAAATAACAAAGCTAACTCTGAACTAGAATAACAAAAAAGGAAGAACAGCCAACCAAACCAGCACCCCCACCTTCCTTTCTGCCCTTGTCTACCCAAGCTGTAACATGTTTTAGTCCAAGGCAAAGGAGGTTTGGTCAATGAAAAGAAAGCTTGACAAATTCTCTGGAAAACCATTTATTTGATTGGTTGATCTTCTAATTCTTCACGCATTTCAGACATTAAAAAATCCCCAACATATTCAGCCTATAAACCTCCTGGCCAGAGAGGATCCAAAGGTAAAGGAAAAACAAAGAAATAAGGATGTGCAAACAGAGTAGGAGAGGACTTGGATGACTGCCCTATAATGAAAACTGATACCACTGTAAGCCAATGTAATAATTCATATCAGCTGATAGATCAGCCAACTGCTAATATATTGTGAATACAACAGACAGTCTGAGCTCTGTAAGATTAATGTGTTTCTGCATGCAAGCTGCAACTAAAAGGGCTATCTTCCCCTTTCATTAATCTAGAATAAATAATGGTTATAATATTGCATATCTCTTGCCTTATCTCTGACAGTTTCTTTGTGATGAAATAAGAGGTTGTTGCAGTATGCAGCACAGCCTCTTGGTGTGTTCTGTGTGCGAGACAGAAAGGGAGTCATTCATGCTGGAAAATATCTGGCAGGATTTCAGAGTTGCTTCCCTTTTTAATCAGTCTTGAGTTGCAATGTGTTCCTGGAATCATAAGTACAGTTAGATATGTGTTTCTGTTTTCTGTTAGTTATTTCTTTTCTTTGCTGCACAGTTTCTAGGTGTTCACTAATTCACTGTGAGCAAGCCTATAGTGAGATTTGAATGGGAAGTTTTGGATTTTGGAGTGTCTCTGTATATCTGTAGGACAAGTAATATGTTGTAATGTGACCTATGAAGCACCATGCAATATAAAGAGTAGCACCAACTTAGCTCTTGGTAGTCCTGACATGATAGGCAGGGTAAGATCAAATACAGTAATTTCTAACACTTGCTTTTATCTATTTGACACTTATGTGAGAGTAGAACCATGAAAGAGATCTCCTTGGTCATTGAATTCTGTGCCCCACTATAACTGGCAACCATATCACACAATCCCCTTGGCACTCACCTTCCCCAGCACGAATTTCTTGTCCTCACCTTGCTCCAACTTCTGTGAACAGCTCAGTAAATTTTACTGAACATCACCCAGCTCAGTGCACACACTGGCTTTTCGCACATTATCAGAGGCTGGGACTTTTGTTCAGGAACTTATTTGGGATTAGCACTTTCTGCAGGTGCTCAGTGTCTGGATCACAAATCCAAAGGGAAGTTGCTGTGAGGCTGAGGGGGCTGGGAGCTGCAAGGTGTCCACTCCTGTGAGCTGCACCACACGTGAGATGCACTGTGCTTCTGGGCATGGCTTGTGCAGGGACTTACTGCTCTCCTGGAGGAAAGCACAACATCTGTGCACGGGGTTTTTGTAGGGCAACAAGAGGAATATCTCTGTGTGGATTAATCCAGAAAAGTGCAGAGTAGGTTTCATGATATTCCTCTTTGTGTCCCTGCAAAGACCTGCAAACATGATTCAGATCTGATATTGGTGGAGTAATGAAAGAAATCGTGCCCATGTTGTTGCTTTCTTTTCAAAGGCTGACACTGAGGCGATTCCTAGGAGCTGATGGACTTTAGCTCCTTCTTCCCAGGTGGGGAAGAAGGGAAATGGCTTCAAACTGAGACTAGGTTTCAATTAGGTATTAAGAATAAATTCTTCACTGTGAGAGTGGTGAAGCACTGGCACAGGTTGCCCAGAGGAGCTGTGGCTGCCCCAGCCCTGGAAGTGTTCAAGGCCAGGCTGGATGGGGCTCTGAGCAACCTGGTCTAGTGGAAGGTGTCCCTGCCCATGGCACAGGGGTAGGAAATAGATAATCTTTAAGGTCCCTTCCAACTCAGACTATTCCATGCAGATTTGCAACCTTATGTAAAACTTTTAGGCTGAGAAAAACCCAAAGGATATAATTATTGCATTCTTTTAATATGTTAATCTCAAAAAAACCCCAAAACCCATCCTTTCTTTACAGCAAAAATTCCAGGTCAAATTATCCTAAATAAAACCTAAATATGATTGGCTAAAATAACATCTTATCAAGATGAAAATGGTAGAAGCGATCCACATAAATTGGCAGCATGTAGACTATAATGGAGCCCCTTTTTTCTCAAACTGAGATGTAAAAACTATTTTTTCCCTTTTTTTTTTCTGTCCCTTTTTTTCCCTTTAATGAAAATGGGTACTTCAGCAGTGCCTGAGTAAATATTGCAAAACTTAATGTGATTTGTTTGAAAATGTTCAGATTGCACCTTTATTACATATATTTTAACCAGTTTTCTTATATTTTCTGATGATTGTTATAAGTTTTGTCCAAATGCTTTCCCCTCTCCTCAAAAAAACTAGTCCTATACTATACTCCTATATAGTATGCAGAAATTAATAATTTCTGCATACTATATAATAATAGTTGATATATTTTTGTGATAATTTATATCACATAATTGATAATTTCTGCTGCCATAGTGAATAGAAAAGTTGTCTTTTACAGAAAACAACTATATTTCTAGATTTGTGTTTTTTCATATAGCCATTTAACCTTGCTGGAAGTAGACAAGTAGCTGATTGAGTAAAACGAAGAAATATATCCTGTATGCTTCTTCTTTTAGTTCAGAAAAGGAATACTTTTCATTCGTGCTGCTATAATTTTTCTAAAAGGAAAAAGTAATAAATTTGCTAAAACAGCCAAAAGAACTTTCAGAGAAATGAATGTAGGTAGACCTTTGATGGATAGAGGTCAACAGGAATGAGATCAGAGAGCAAATCTGATGACACACATTTTCTGTGATTCAGATAGAATGTATTTATCTCAGTGTAGAAATAAAAAATGCTAAAAGAAAGGGGATGTTTAAGCCCAAAAGAAAAGGAAGGGAAAGATAAAGCCACTGGGATCAGGCAGCAGAACAGTTCCTGGGAGACAGGAAGACACACTTTTGTTTGCAAAACTAAACCAAATTCAATTGATACTATGCCACTGAATAGTTAAATCTGTGTATAAATTATTGCAACAACTTATTGGAATGAAGGAGAAAAAAAAATCCTGGAATTGGAAATTTTATACCTTTGGTAGTCTATGGAGAAAATCAGATTGGGACAGTAAACTGTAGTGACATCATTCATTATTGCAGTAGCAGGCAAAAGAATGGTAGATGGCCAATAAAGTACTTTGATGTTGTGGTTTCTCCATCTGTATCTACAAGTGAATATATTTTTTTATTACATGATGGACAAAAAAGCTGTTTACCAGATTTGCAGCTCTGAGCACATGAAAACATCTTTAAAGTTAGTTTCAAACACTAAAATACCTGTTATTATCCTTCCAGGCTGCCTCAGAAATGTAGTGTTTACTTGCAGCTGTTGAAATCAAAGAAAATGGGTTGTTCTAGTTATTTTCATAACCAGTATCAAAGTGTATTCCCACGCTAACAACTCTGGAGATCATTATGTGTAGCTTGTAATTTACTATATTCAAACACAAGTGTTCTCTGTGAAACAGACACTGTTGATTCATAGTAGGTTTTGCTCATACTTGAGATATAAGCTGTCTGACCTTTTCATTTGGAGAAAGCAAAGGGGCTCAAGAGCCTTAAAGTCTGAAGTTGTTTATCCCTGATTCAAGAAAGGCTGTGAAATAGTTTGTGTCTCCTCAGTGACTACAGGACTTTTAAAGTAATGTAACTTTCCAGTACTGAATTTGGATTTTGATATATTCCACTACAAATGTGCAAACCTCACAGACTAAGAAAACCATTCTTTGACATATCTACATGCAAGTAATATCAATATATCTCACTTATTGGTGCAGCTGGGTGGCCAGAAAAATAATTTTTCCTTCAGATTATATTGGTCTTTTTTCTGGAAAGTAAATGGTCTTTATAGGTCCCCCAAAGACCCATAAATATTTGAAAACACTTTTAAAATGATCATCTGGGGCTTTTGGCAGCTATGTTGAGGTATCCATTTCATGAAGTGTATTCTCCCAGCACCTCACAATGGCTTGCTGATCACACATTCCCTGGCTCACTCACACACATAAAACTACTGCTGTACATTTGATGCATTTATAGCACGTACACTGAATGGATATTATTTGTTACATATGGGCAAAGGAAACCATTTCAGTATGAGGAGGTAATGCCCACTCAAATTTTAACATATTTTTGCTATTGCTGGAATCTGTAAAACTTATTTTTTCTGCACTGTAGTAGAATGAAACTGATTTATACTATGTGTAGAACAAAATAGATTTCATACAAATAAATACTACAACAGCTTTATAAAGAGCACCTTCACTGCATCAGATAAAAAAGTATCTTGTTTGGATTTGTTCTAAATTTGGTGGCTGTATCTCATTAGGCAAAGTTAATTGCACATGTATTTGTAGTAAACTCAGGACCATCTAATTTAAAATTTAATCCCTCAGTCCTGTAATCATTGGATCTGCAAATGTAAATATGACCAGTTCAGTAATTAAGGGACTTTAAAATACTTCACTAAAAAAGGGACACTGTGCAAGCTGTTACAAAGTTAGTACACCAGTCAACTGTAACTATTAAAAAAAGAAGAAAAAAAAAGTGATAGAATTTCATTCTTCAAATGAGTGAAAGACATTGTGTCTCTGTGTTTTACCAATGCCCAAAGTTGAGGCTCTGTCCCAAAACCCTGGGGTTATACAGCTTTTAACAATCATGCTTTCTGAGTATTTCCTGATTTTGAAAACCTCTCTTTTCCAATATGTGCATGACTATGAGTTTTATCAGCTCTAAAAACAGTACCATGAGTAAATTATTTCAGTTCCAGCTGCAGCAGGGAGGCTCTCCTTCCTGCCAGTATAATCTTATGAATGCTGCAGCTGCACACACCACAACAAAACTGCCTGCAGGGGAGACCAAGTTTGGAGCTTCCTTGCAAAAATGCAATTGCTATTCTTTCAGTTGTAGGAGTAAAGGCTGATAGATTTTGTGAGTCTTTCTAATAAAAATCTAGGAGGAAAGAGGAAAGGAAGCATGACCTCAGAGTCAAGGAACTGAATTTAGATGTTTGAGATGAGTTGCATTCAGCTCTTTCCTTTCCCTGAAAGCTCCTAAAGACTATGGTGGAAATTGTTTGATCACCTCATTTCCTAATCTATTAAACAAGGATAAAAGACTGCCTTTGCAGTCTTTGCTAAAAGACTCCTCTATTTAGGAGTTAACTGCTTGAGGGGGCGATAACATCTCATTACAGGTACATTTAGTACACATATTTCTGAGATCCTAATCTCACTGAGTGCCCTTCTGACATAAAAATGTTGGGAAAATTTCTTTTGCAAATCACACAGAAGGCCAGGTGTCATCTATTTGCAGATTTCTGCCCATTAGCTTTAGATGCAGAGTTGAAGCCTGAGTTTTATCCAGGTATGACTTGGTGCCACTCACTTCCCTGTGCCACATCTTGGCTGTCTGCTTGGCTCTCTGACAAGTTATTGCCATCCCAATTTCTGCACCAAGATATGGCACAGAAAGCTGCAGTGCTCTTCTATCAGAGAAAATTGTTGACTCTTCCTTTCTGACTAGTTCTCATGCACACAGAAACTTAAAGAACCACCAAGCAAATCTACAAACCAAACAAATGTTGCCTTCCCTGGTGCCAGCTTTGCCGAACTTCAGCTGCAGTAGCAGAAGACCTTGAAGCTGCTCAGGTGTCTGTTCTGCAGTGGCAATCCCTGTGTGTAAGCCAGAGGGCTTGCAGCAGCCAGTGTCAGCAAGAAGGGAAGCCAAGTTCTCTTTTCTCTCTGTCTGAGCTCCAGTGAGGGCTTTGCTGTAGGTGTGATGAGAGCTGGGGTCTTGCAGGCTTTGGCTGGCAGAAGAGTTCAAAGCCATCTCAGAGCTGAGAATCAAGATGATGCTTTGAGCCACAGGCTGCCCTGTCAGATGTGTCCCTGGGACACCATTTACTTCTGAGTCGTTCTGAACCCAAGAAATTCTCTCCTGATGTGCCCTCCTTTGTTTATATGAAGGTATTTAATCCCTGTTGTAGCAAGAGATTTGGAACAGTTTGTGTAGAGAGCGCACCACACTGACAAATTGCTATTGTGTACCAGAGAGAAAGGAAAGGAAAAGATAAAGGGAAAGATGCTCTAACACTTCCTAAATATATCTCTATAATTATTTAACAGATTGTTACCCAGGTCACTGAAAACTTGTTGAGTAGTTTTTGCTTGCCACATTTCCTTTATCTAATCACCTGAAAATAGGAATTGCTGTCTAGGAATCTGGCTAAAAATTTGGCTTGCTTGACCTAAACGCCAAAAGTAAATTCTGCCAGTAAAGTTATTTTAATCACAAACTAAACAATGACAAAGTGTTAAATACAATAAGCCAGTGACCTTTTCCTAATGTTGCATGTATGGAAGGAGGAAATCACAATGTACTCTAGGTTCTTTCTGCTACCTGACTTAGTAACTTACTCTTATTAGATGGAGAAATTTCAATGGTTTCAGGTGGCATAAGTTACTCACTAAGATGACAAAAGTGTCTTTACCAGTAATTTCTTCTGTTTTATAAGCGATGACAAAAGAATACCCCAGGAGAAAATCCTGTCCATAATGCCATAGCAAGTTCTCATAGGTGTTATCATCCTGTTAATTAAAAACTCTAATATAGCCTTGGTTTTATTGATCTGGAGTATTGAGTCTTCATTAAATTCCTAGGTATTAGAAAGAGATATGATGAAAAGATCATTCCTGCTCCTAAAGATCCTGATCAACTTTTATATGAATACCAATATAGATTTATATATCCCACACATACATATATATACACACACATGTTTATATAGATATTATTAGAACACATTTGATTAGCATAGCATCTTTTCTCCCCAGGCTTTCTGTGTAAACAATGAGAAAAAAGTCCCTTTTCATACAGATCTGCTTTAATTTTATACCTGATCTGGATCTGAAAAATATGTTTTGCATCAAAAAGAGCTTAAGATTAGAATGCTACATTTTTGTATTTTCACTTCTTCTCATTACAATAGTAAAGAACCACTTCCAAATGTGCTTAACACAGGTTAATCATAATATATGTTTAACCTCAAAAACTTACAGGTTGCTGCAAAATGTAATTTAGATTACTGTTGTTTTATGGGTGGTAAAGTGACGCAGTTCATGATTTTTGCATGAGTAATAATAACAATTAGAACAGGCTTGACTGAAAACATCTATAATCAATACCTCTAAAGTTTTGCAGATTTGGGGGATTCATCAAAGATGAAAGAGACATGCTAATCTGAAAACATAATGCATTTGGAAAGGAAACACATTCTTCTACCAGCAATTTTTTTGTTCCTATTAAAGTTTTCTCCAGCCATTCATCCTTCACACACACCCAGACAAGATCTGTATTAATTTGACAGCAAGGGGAATTGGTAACTCTTGAAATTTACAGTAAATAAATTTAAGCAAATTGAAGATGTTAATAAAAAACTACTGTCACTAAATACCAGGGAACCAGTCCTGTTGTGAATGTGATATAAACATGACCAGTGGCACTGCTTTTCTGAGCAGCACTCTCTTATGGGCACAACTGATGTGCAATATCATAAAAGAGGCACTACACACATTTCTCCTCCCAACCCAGGAAAGAAATGCACAGGAATTCACCTCACATCATCCTCGTTGCTCACACTAATCAATACCCAATATGGATAATCCAGCAGCTGGCAATGTGATTGTGCATTTTTGTTACCCAGACCACATGTTTCTGGGACTTGGGGTAATCTCAGGGTCAGCAGAGGGGTAAAAGCAATGGGTAAAGGGCCTCACCAGGAGCACAACTGCACCTCTGTTAAGCTCATGCCTTGCTGGAACCTGTGGCAAGATGTGTCACAGTGATATTTTTAATAATTACATCTTCCTAATATATAATCAGGTGCAGAATCTTCCATGATACTCTCATAATCCAGAGCTGGTTTCTTATTACTTTTATTTTTCTGAAGTTCACAAATACGTATAAAAGGATGACATTTCTATGTCCACATACCTGACAAACTAGATGGATTCAGAAGGAAAAAAACTCTCCCAAAGAACAGCTTTGCTCTGTGAGGAGCCCTGAAACAATTTTTTCTCAAGTTCTGAAATAGTGTCCCATCACAAAAGTAAGGCCACATAAAGTTACTCTTCCATCCAGCTTTTTCTTTCTTGCAGGTTCAGAAAATAACCAGAATGTGTGGTTGGCAGAGTATTCCGGTACCATGTGTTCCAGGCTCTCAATTTTTTTACCCTAAATGGTCGATGAATCATGCCAAAAAGTTTACAGGAGGAAAATATTTCTGAGCTGATCTTCTTCCCAGATGGCCCCAACCCCCATCTCCAAACCTTTTCAAGAATCAAAAGGTAAAGTTCAGTGTAGGTGGCAGGGTGTCCCCACTTGCAGTGATCCTTGCTAAGGAAAGTTGAACGCTCCAGTTTGAATTTTAAGAGATGATTTCATGTGTAGCTATATCACCTACAGTCATATTTTGTGCTGCAGGGGATAGAAGATTATGAGGAAATAATCTGACAGGCACAACACTAAACTGACCCTGCTTACATTTTGGGATGCAGAAACAGGGAGTACTTACATGCACCTTTCAGGTTCTGGAGAAAATCTGTTCTGAACAGGCAAAGCTCATGTGCTGCAAAGTGACTAATTTATGGAATAGACAAAGGCTAAGGGAACATGAAATAGTAAATGGATACCAAATCAAATGCAAAATTTCTTGTGATGGACTGTAAATATACACCTGTTCTAATTTCACCCAATGTGTCCAATTGCAAACTTGCCAGATTCAAATGTATTGCAGTAGTCATGAGAAAATGTAAAGACATGTAAAATTACATAAAGTATCCAGAGCTCCTGGTAAGTTTTCAGCTACAGAGATTCAGTTGGTGAAGTAACACTACTTTTGAATTCCCACATAAACTGTATTGCTTAAAATCTAATTTAGACTGAGCTCTAGGTGTAGGTGAGAGAGACATGAAAGCTACAGCAGGTTATAATACTGGATTATCCCATCATATTGTCCCAGGACCACGGAAGCAAAGCAAGTTCTCATCCCTAATGGAGAATTAAGTACAATTTAACCTATCTCTTGTGTCTTCTAGGGAGAACTGGAGAAACATGGAACAGACCTTTAAGTGGTGGGCAACTGGCAAACTGAAATAGGCTTATTTTATAATGGAATGTTTGGAGAAGCAGACATATAAATGTAGAAAATTGTTTTCTCTATTCACAGGGGTTAGAGAGCTCAACAGGGGTTGTATCTCTCAAACTCTAATATCTGATCTGGCTTTCAGGAAACCTTTAGCTTCACAATTCATATTTTTCTGATCAGTTTCCTACTATAAATAAGGTAAGATCTGAGTCCAAGTGTGTCAAAGTGTCAGAGCTCTTTCCCTTTTTTTTTTTTTTCGTGAAGGTACAAGTCAGAGAAAAGTAACAGCTCAAAGAAAAAACTGAAGAAAAATAAAAATGCTTTTTCACAGTTTTTGACTGTGTTCAGAGGAGACAAAGACTGAAAAGGGCAGCCCAAATTCCAAATGACATCTGCTTGAGGAGAGAAGGGAAACCTGTAGTTTTCCAGAGCAGATATTCCCCTTGGCTCGGTGTTCCTCCTCCCTTCAGTTGCAGCTGCAAAGGTCTCCATCCCCTGATTCCTGGAGGTGAGCATGAGGAGAGCCTACCCCAAGGTAGGAGATCAAGAATGGGAACCAAGGGAACACATAGTGGGCTCTGATAAACATCTGGTGTGTGAGAAAGGATGAATGGATGGTTCCCCATGGAATTAAATTAATAAAGTCATGGCCTGATGCTTAAATACCTGTCTGCCACTCCTGCATGTCCTGATCTAGGTAAGTACAGGCTCTGGTTTGGCTTCTACCTATGACTGGTTTAATTGGAAATGTGTCATGTTCTATGGCCCATTAGCCAGGATAGTGATTGCAATGAAGATTTAAGAACATATATCTTAATTAAATTTAACACGGTGTGCTTGCCCAAACAAAACTTGCTTTCCATCTTCATAAATCAAAATAAAGATTCAATCTATTTTTAGTGACTTGTGTTGATTTTTTTAAAGAAACCTTGCCAATAGGACTGGAATGTGAATCACTTGCAAAAATATTTTTCCCTGTCGGTCCTAAAAATTTTTGAATAAACAATTTTGTAGTTTATTATACACATTTGATTCAAATAATTTGCCACTTCCTTGGGGAATAAGAAAAATTATCTGATTTTCATTGTATTTAGTAGTCTTTGTATGTGTTCTGAAATATGAAGACTTTCTTCTGTGTTTCAATACCAAAGGGCAGTTTCAAATCACTGTGCTTAATTAGTATTTAAATATTAATCAAAACTTCACTATTTACAACTTTCCATATTATGAACAGCAATACAACTTCAGCATGATCAAATTCTGTGATTTGTTTTTCTACTTTGTTTTAAAGGCTTACAATGTAAACCAGAGAAACAAAGTATAAAACATCCAGTAAATTAAGTTTCAAAGCATAATATATTAAAGGCAAATTTGAAGAGTCATTAGTCACAGATAAATCAGACTTAATGGATAAAGTATATTGGGATTTTTCCCTAAATTCCTTTTGTAGTCACAGGAGGATTTACCAAAGAATCATAGCCCTTGTGTTTCCCCAGAGAATATTTATATTTTCTGCACACATATGAATGCTTGACCACAGGTTCAGTTCTGTTTCTACTGAACAAAATTCCCATTAACTTAAAAGAAAGTGAAATAGTATCCAATAGAAAGGAGTTACAGGTATCTAGGAACTGGTGGTATTTTATCTTTAAGGACTGTTTCTCACTAATAAAAAGATTCTTTGCCCTTCCCATTTCCAACACACAGAGCCAGGTAAAAGTCTGTGCTAAATCAAAGTGTCCTATTCTAAGAGTTAGCATTAATACACTGACAGGAGTGATGCTGTAGAACCTGCAGATTGGTCCCTCACTTTCTTTTAGTACTGTAATAGTCCTTAGTACACTATTTCATAACATTTGTAGCTTTCCAATCTGGAGTTAAGATTACCAATGATATTCTGAACAAAAGTGTAGAACTTCCACAGCTTTTGTTTAAGAGCTGCCCAAGGGATGTGTTTGCCTTTCATCCTAGAGCTTAGACAGGAAAGTGCTTTTAGAATCTCTTCTTGTTCCTTAATCCACTAGCATTTTTTTATTTCATGTTTAGCAGTAAAATCACTGTGATCCAATCACATCCCTCTTCTCAAACTAGTGACTAGAATGTTTTATGATGCAGTGGCATTGCAATGAGACATCATGCCTAAAAGTAATAACTCTGTAATGCTGAAATGTGATTTATTACATAACCATTAATGTTATGTATGACATGTATTTGCAAGAGGATAATGCAAAGTGGAACAGGGAGAGTAAAAGAGATAGTAGAAAAATTGGGGAATGGAGATATTTCCTTAGGAGAGGTGTGGTTTTGAGCTAGAAAGAATGTGGACATACATGTGTGTACCCCACTTTTACCTGTCTTTCATAGATAACCCAAGCCACCTCTGCCCTCACCAGGCTGACTGGATGCACACCAAATCTTATCCAAAAGCCACTGGAGTGCAGCTCCATGTCAGAGCCTTCACAGAAAGCCCTGTCCATGCTTAGCTGCCCCTCTGGCAAGGCTGGGAAGGTTAATGAGTGCTGATTATTCTGTAGGCAAGTCTCAGGATGTTTGAAGAATGTCAGAATGATCACAAAGAGACAGAGCTATTCAAGCCCAAGCGGAGCATCAGTCTCTCAGGATAAAAAAGTCTTCCCAAATTGAGTTAGTCTGGGTATTAGCAGATTCCTAACCTAAAAAAGAAGAAGGATTTCAGATGCCCTCTCAAACAGAATGGTGATGAGCAATGAACCAAATGCTTCTAGCGAGTTCCTTCCGAGGGAGTTTGTGAGGGCTCATTGTACATGACTAAAGGAACTGCATTAAATATTCCAAATAGTTCTTCCCAGGCATGTGCTCCTAATAATTACACAAAGCAGCAATAAATTATGCAAGGTCTGTAGCACAAGAAATGGGAAATATCTTCACCTTCTGCTGAGAGAACCTTCTGCTTGAGGTTTGAAATGCTTAATGGTGCGAGCATCCCATAAATAGAATTGCAGAGTAGACAACTTTTGATATATTCAGGGCTTTGCTTCAGGGAAGTGTTCACACTAATGAATGTCTCTTTGTATCTTCAGAAGCTATTTGGTCTCAGAAACCAATCTAGTAGTTGTCTGAGAATACATCCTGAAGATTTTCAGTGCATTCATTTCAGATCAGATTAATATTTGTGTTGCTTCAGTTTTCATTTGAGCTAGACCTGGCAAATTTCCAACAGATTATTAGAAATATTATGAATTTCTGGACCCTTTTACTTTTTCTCTCCAGGTTTAATTTGACTAAGATTTACAGAGGTATCAATTATTTCTGATTTTAAAATCTAATTTTAAAAATATCAGCAAGTACATTAAAAAAAAAAAACAACCTAAACAACCCAACCCCAAATGTAGGTTCAGATTTTAACTGTCATTTTCAAAATGCTCTCCATTCCGAGTGGAAAAAGAGTGTCTTCTTTTCACCAGAAGAAATTATTTCCAACAACTCAATAATTCATCACATGGAATACACATTTGTCTATAAGCACGGGCAGCAGCTTTGATGTACTGATATCTGCATTATACTGATTCCAAGGTATGGATTTTGTAGAATTAATTGCTGACTCAATAGTTAGGGAAATGCTTATTTGAGTCTTACATTTTAGTTCTGAAGAGTTTTGAGATCAACTTAGTGAAATGGTATTAATTTGTGGAATTGTTATAGACTCTAAAGAAACAGGTACTGCATCCCATCTGGGAATGATTTTGAAAAATACTGCCATTCTTCTGGTTTTGCACTTGTATATCCTTCACTTCAGCACTTGATACTTCATTAATAGCTTAAATCTGGAGAAAGAGTGAAAAATGTTATGCAAATTAGACAAGGACTTGAGAGCTGAATATAATTTCTCTTAGCTTGTGTTTCACATTGAAAAAAATACATTTTACAGATAATGCTCTAAAGTGTGAAGAATCCCAAGTAACTCTGCAGGTGCTTATGTAGATAATATTGTAAATATTATTAAGTGTTACACAAGGGGATAAAAGAACTACCTGTGATTCTGTTTTTAATATGTGTAAAATCCACAGCACAACTGAGACTGTAAAGTTTCATCATTCCAAGCAGTTAAAATCCCATATTAAAAGAAAAAGTTAAACAGGAATGTCACAGCAAATGCTTGTTGGCTTCCTAACAGATTCCTTCACTCTGGGTTTGTTCCACTGCCATGGTTGAGACAAATGGAGGCAGGTTTGATCAGTAATACCTGGAACTATTTCTCTTCTCTTTTGCAACAGAAACAAAGATTTTAATATTCACATAATGGCAAAATGTATACATATATATTGAGTTTGGTCTTGGAGAGAGATATTTCTTTCAAATTTCATAATAAGGAGGTCAAAATAGCCTTTATAGTTATTATAAGAAGATCTCTAGATTGTTGGCTATTTTTGAGATGTGATTAGATTGGGGTTTAAAGGTAAAAATGTTTCTAGAGACCCCACCTGCAGGGCTGCATCAGCTCTGGGGTTCCAGCACAGGAAGGACAGGGACCTGCTGGAGCCAGGCCAGAGGAGACAACCAGGATAATCACAGGGATGGAGCAGCTCTGCTGTGAGGAAAGGCTGAGAGAACTGGGATTGTTCATCCTGGAAAAGAGAAGGCTTTGGGGTGACCTAATTGTGACCTTCCAGTGCCTGAAGGAACCCAACAAGAAATATGGAGAGAGACTGTTTACAAGGGCCTGGAGTGACAGGACAAGGCAGAATGGCTTCAAACTGACAGACAGCAAGGTTAGATTTGTGATTAGGAAAATATTTTTGACTGTCAGGGTGGTGAGGCATTGGAATCCTGATGTTGCTCAGCCAAGCCGTGGCTGTCCCATCCCTGGAAGTGTTCCAAGCCAGGTTGGATGGGGCTCTGAGCAACCTGGTCCAGTGGAAGGTGTCCCAGCCCATGGCACAGGGGTAGGAACCAGATAATCTTTAAGGTCCCTTCCAACTCAGGCCATTCTATGATTTTATGATTCCATATAAAGCAATTATTACCTTTGTTTCCCATGGTTCAGCTCTCAGGCAGATGGGTTTCTTCAGTTCCCCTTCTGCAGTACTATCCATCAGCCCAAGTATTTAACAAGCATGAACAAGGCTTGAGAGAAATTGTGCCTTCAAAAATTCCCAAACTACTCCCAGAAGGTCCAGTATTATTAAAAGGCCTTATATTATGTGGTATGGGTTCACTGTATTTATACACAGAATGAAGCTCATCTCTGGCAGAATTTTTGTCCAGGACAGAACTCTGAACAAGCAAGCAAAATGAATTCAAGATATGCCCTCAGTTAAAAAATGAAGCAGTTAAAATTCCCATCTGCATTGTTATAAAAATGCATAAAATTACCAGAGAAAGATTAATTATCCTTATGATCTGCATTTTATACCAGAAATTTCAAAAAAGGAAGACAGAAATAATTTAGCTTAGGACCTATGAGTAATATCAGTGTTTTATTAGAAAAATAATATAATAACTTTCATTTCCACCCCCCCCCCAAATTGGCACAGTAAACTATGAGATTTATGGCAGAATTTGGTATTAAAGTTCTACTAAAAAAAAACTTTTTCTTAGAAAAGAGAGAGGGACAAAAAAGCTTCAAATTGATTTAAAAATGAAGAGTCAGTCTTAAAGTTTTAGGTGCCTGTACCCCACAAATTCCTAGGAGTAGGGTAATTTCTGGAATCTTACGCCTCCAGAAGTTCACCCCAAACAATGGAAAACAAATTGTTGAGCACAAGAAGCCTCCTGCTCCACAAGAAATGAACTGAAGCGCTAGTGGAAAGCTGGACATGTGACCTCCAGCAGTTCCTTCCAACCAAAGTTACCCCGTGGTGCTACCTGAGAGGTAATGCCAGGCCCAGCTGTGGTCACACACCTCTGGCACAGAGGAAAACAGCAGCAGCCCAAGCCAGAGGCACTC
This sequence comes from Dicaeum eximium, assembly GCA_013396995.1. Lineage (NCBI taxonomy): Eukaryota > Metazoa > Chordata > Aves > Passeriformes > Dicaeidae > Dicaeum > Dicaeum eximium. The sequence continues at coordinate 293,754 of VWZP01007937.1, read as the reverse complement.
TCTGCAGGGCCAGGGGAGAACCCCTTGGCAGGAGATGAATAAAAACCCATTTTGTAATTATAAAAGCAAATGAGACAACTAGTAAGCAGGACTGGCTGCATTAGTTCCAAAATCAACAAAATTAACATGAAAGGAAGAAGTACATGGATAAGATTCAGAACTATAAGGTTATCCATATTGAGGGAATATGAGATTTACTGCATCAGTAAATAAATCAGAAAAACAATATTTAAGAAGAAGACTGATACCTCTTTCTTTTTGAAAAATGATGATGGTTCGGGAAGGCAGCTGCTCTTCACCCACAGAGCTCTTGTAAGTTGTGGACACTAATGAAACTGGATGTCAGTGTGCTCGAGCACAGAAAGAGTCTTTGTGTTCATTCTTAGCGGGCGTTTTTTTGGTCGTGAACTATCAGTGCTTCTGACAAAAGGAGTATACCAAACATCTGCCAGTCAGAAATGCAGAGATTACGTTTTTATTTAAAAATAGTGTGGAGATTTGGGACACTATACAGACAGATAATAAATAAATAAATAAATAAATAAATAAATAAATAAATAAATAAATAAAAAGCAGAAAAGCTGGTCATAACTTACAGAGTTACTGTTGCTCTGTGGAGATGTGGAGAAAAAAAGAAAGACTATAGTTTAGAGTGCCTAGGAGAGCATATTTCAAATTCCATTTATCATTGTAAAAGTCCTTTCAGTATTAAATGATTTTTTATTGTAGAAGCCATAAGAATGTTTCTTGGTGCAGTAACAGTAGCAAAGGCACAGAAACACACAACCACACAAAAGTTTATGTACAAATGTCTAGCACAAAGGCTGGAGGCAGTGACAGTGCTGACAAATGGTGAACACTTAAAGCTTGCTGTATACACCAGGAAACACAAGCCAAGCAGACACTTTGAAAAGTCTGAAGTAACTTGCTCCCCTCTAGCAATCTATGCCCATTTTTGCTTGGTTCCCCAGTATAAGCTTAGTACCAATTTTTTTATAGATGACATTTATATCAAAAGCATTTTCACCAAACATGGTAGCACAAAGCAAATAAAAGAACATGAATTTAATTTTGCATGAGGCACAGCTTTAGATACATACCATTTAGATATATACCATATATTTACCATTACCCTTGCTGGGTGTAGAGGAGCTAACAGTGGTTCTGTTCCCAGCTTAGCTACTCCTGCTTAGTAAAACAGCTATGTGGACTCAAGCCAGTGAGTTATGCTGACACACTGAGACCCTTTACAAATGAGGCACTTGCAAATGTGTGTAACTCTGCTCTTTAGCAGATCTGGTCTCGTGTGACCAATATTTCTTTCCAGAATCTACTATTGTCTTCTATTCTGTTATGTTCAATGTTAATTTTCACTTGATTCTAAAATATATTGTTGCTTCCTGGATTGTTAGGCAGTACATTAAACTTTCAATAAATGCTACTAATTCCTACACCCATAGAAATATAATTTACACTTGTTTTAATCCAATATGAACTGCATTGACAAGGAGGGTTATTTGCCAATGTTTTGAAGGCAGGCAGGGTGAGAGGGAAAAGTCTTTACATTTTCCAAGTTTATATCTAGGCCCCAGATGGAAACAATTCTACAACAAAAGAACGAAATCTGGTAGGATATTCTTGAGATCTTGTAATTTCAGCAGCACGTCACTGGTACTGAGGCCAATTTTCCAGAAGACTGATTTGAATAGCAGAAAAGAGGAGGAAAGGAAGGCCAAGTGGAACTCTAAGTTAACCCACAATATGCTGCAGTCTAGCATTAAATAGGAATTTTATATAAAACAACAGAAATTATAGAATTAACTCAGGTTACGTTTGCCTCAGTTGTTAATATTGACTGATAATATATGTGCCTGGGGTTTTTAAAAGGAAAAGCCTTCAGCACTTTAAAGGAGGCAAGTGAATGATGCAAGTTTCTGTTACTGATTACAGTACTTACAGTACTTTAGAAGATCTATATTTATAATCCCAACGTTTGTCTTTGACATCGGAGGCTTCAATCTGCGACACTTAAAAGCTTCATATATTTTGTTGCAAAAATCCACCATTGAAACAAATAAATTATACCCCCTATCAGCCCACATATCTTTCAAAATAGATTGTTATACTAATCAGTAAGTGAAAACAAAAGGCCTTTTAAAGCCTGCCAGCAAAGATGGAATGAATTACTTCTAAGATGCAAGACTGCAGAGCTGGTAGCCTGCTAAGTAATCATTCTTGGAGACTATTTGCCTTTCACAGTTCTTAAAAAAAGTTTCATGGCAAAATTAACTTCCAATTTAACATCTGTTTCCTAGCAGAGGAAAGATAGTCTTGTGGATTAAAGCTGGGGACTTCTGGACTCAGATTTCCTGGGGAGCCTTGGCCAAATCACTTAATCTCCCTCTATCCATTCTGCGTGAGTAAAATGGGGGATAAAAATGGGCTGCCTTTATCACTTGTAATGAAGGGTTTTGGTGGAAGTTGTGTCTTGTGTGGGGACATAGAGCTCTTGTGATTAAGTGGTTCTGAACTCAGGTCCTTTGGGCCCTATTGTACAAAAAAATGGAGAAAAGTAATCAGAGATCGGGCTGATGTGTCACATGCTCAGGGAGTTGTGTCAGATGCACTAGAGCTGACAGAAAGAAAAGTTGGTAAAATGAGTTTTAATTAACAACTTGGGAATTTTTTTCATGAAACTACCAGGAGGTTCATGAGTCCTGTGAATGTTTGTTTCTGGGAAAAACTGTTTTGACAATCATCCTTCACAAGGACTCAGTGAACTCAGATGAAATTACCAAAACTAAACCAAGAGAATATATTTTATTAGGTGTGATAAGAGCTTTCAGCTCAGATGGCTTGTTTATTTTCAAAAGCCTCAAGCTTAGGTAACTTCTAGAAAAAAATCCCAAAAAACTGATATTGATGTTGAGTATAAGCAATTGGAACTTGAAATAATTTTTCAAATTATTGTCTTCTCCTAAAGCAAGAGGATTTTCCCATATTGCTTGTAGCATCAAGAGTCTCATTCTTAAAAAATCACATATATTGGTCTAAATAAGAGCTTTACATTTTCAAATCTGAAATAATTACTGGTTGAATAAAAAGATGTATCAATCAACATTAGAATGAGATGAAAAGCTAAAATAAATATCCAAAATATCTCAAACATGAAAATAAAAAAGAAATAAATATGGATTTCGATCCTTGCTACAGTAAAACAGGTATTTTTATTTCTTTTTAATAGAAATTGCTTAGATTTTTTGTATCAGTATGTAATACTAACTTACTACAAATGTTCTTTCCTGAAGATTGAACTTCTTGGTGGGTTGAAAATGGTGTTTGATTACCTACTGTGCATTGCAAATTTGAGATTCTTCAATCAACCTGCCACTCACCTTCTTCCACTGGTAAATAAATTCACTGAAAAAACTGAAGGCAAAAAGCAACACTGAATAGGGAATTCTGTTCTTAAGATACAGATAAAATTCTGCTCTGAAGATAATAATTCCTGTCTCTCACTGCCTCCCGTGTTCCTAGCAGTCCATGCAAAATGGCAAGGAAAGCAGAAGTCAGGGAGCAGTGAAGTAAAATGAGGGCAGAGGGGCACAAGGGCAGGCTCAGAATGGAGGAGACACAGGGAGTTAAGTGAATGACCACCTCGTCTCAGGAATTTTCATGTTCGTGCAGTTCTTCAAAGCTGCTTCAAGCAGAAAATAGTTAAATGGAGCATAACCAGAAATGAACTAATCAGTTGTTTTGTATTTATTACTGCTCGGGTCAGCATAACCTTTCCATATTTTGATACATTTTTAATCTCACTTTTCAAGCAAAAATAATTTTGCTCTTCTGACACAAATCTCACCCTCACAAAACATTTTTTTAAAAACAAAAAGTTACACATTTTAGAGGAAAAACTCCAAGGTTGTAACTAGAACTAAACAGACAGAATGAGGTATTCTGCACAAACATTTACATTTATCTGGTTGCTTAAATTACCTTTTTGAACTTTGATACTGCCAATATGTACATCCCATCAGCACTTGTGTCATCACCAGGAATGTACTGCAGATATGTCTATAGGAGAGTTTAAAATGCATAGTCATGAAAGCCTTATTTTGAATTAGTGATCAGTAGTGCTTGTGCATAAAAATTTTTGTGTAAGGGTTGGGACTAACTGACCTACTGTGGTTTCCTCCAAACCAAAGTGTTCTATGATCCTATTAAAATCAACTTTTATGAATTATTTTTATCTAAACACTTTGGACATTCTTCTCACGTGGCTCATTTTAGATCAAAATGGCATAGCAAATTGTGTAAGCTACTCACAAACATACCATGAGCAAAGAATTCTTCAAAATAAGTTTTCTCATTGACCTTCACAGGCAATAAAATTATTGATGGAAAATGGTAAGAAACCATAACTAGGACAGAGAAAATAGACAAAACCAACCAAATAAACAAACAAACAAACAAAAAACAACAAACAAAAGAACCCCAACTCCAAATAGATAAATCACCAGCAAACAACTTATATGGCACAGAATGTGAATAAATGAAGAAATCTTAATACCACAGAGCCAAATTTTTCTGTTTTTCTTGAAAAGATTTCTGCATTTCTGTGAAATGTCAAATTATTTAGCTTCATTATTTGAACATTTTGCTGATTTATGAAAAGTTGTGTTCAAAATATTAAACTTTGTTGGAAAAGGTTCAGATTTTGCAGCTTTTGAACACTTTGACTAGTGACTATTAATTTAAAGTTGTCACAGTGAAACAGGTAAATGGCTCTCTCAGTACTTGTTTGCAATATGAAGTCAAGCTCCAATAATAGAAGCCCATTATTCCTCCAGACTTTTCCCTTGTCTTTCATCATGTGTTTCATCAGGATTTAAGTTAAAAAGCAGGCTGTGCCCAGGAAAAGGTGGGCATTGAGTGGGAATAAACAGAAGCCCATATAGCATCTTGCATAATGTGTTTGCAATGTAGCTATCTTCTTTTATCGCCTCAGTTTGTTAAATATAAAGAAAAATAATAGTCAGATTAGAAAAGATAAAACCTTGAAAGACATAGTGGTCACAATATGTGTTAAAGACAGCCTTCATGTATATAGTTAAAGCTGTTGGCTCAAACCTGCCATGAGTCATGTTCCATTATAGCAATGAAGTGTCAGCCAACAAAATTTGAAATACAACCCAGATTTCTCCTCCTTCAAACAGACTGTAACCTAATGAAATTAAAATGTATATAGAGAAGCTGGGTCAAAACCACAGAATAACAGAACCACGATCTGAGTCTTCCACTTTGAACAGTGGAGGAAGATGGGGGGTTCAATGGACCAGATCCTCTTTAACCCAAGGGACAAAGGGGCACCATCACAAAACTGGGGCTGGACTCTCAGCTCAGCAGTTTTTGCACTTGAATTCTCCCTGGTGTATGGAAACTGTTGCTCTTTACAGAGCAGTGACAGCTGGCTTTTAGGCAGTCCTTCCAATTTCAAAACACCTAACTTAAATGCTTAATCCCCAACACCAGTTTAATTGAACATGCCCCATGACCTTTGTGAATATGAGTGTTTAGCTACATGGATCAAAGTGCACCTTGAATCAGATCTAAATGAAGGGTAGGAAAAAATGATAGTAATATGATGAGGTGGGAAGTCAGCCAATGGGAGGAGTGCATAGTTCACAGAGATGATGGAAATTCAGCATTCCATGTCAAAATAAAATGTGAGGTGCAAGGGGTCTCCTAAGGTATGATCTACATTTTTCAAATCTGAAAACACACTGTCCTGTGTATATTCTTGAATGAAGCAGCTTATTCCCAAAAGATAAGAGAGGCTATCAGTGATATGGATCCTACAGTTTGAAATTTCCTGCCTTTTCAACATCTCTTTCTTTACTGCTTTAACAGTTTAGATTTCTTTATTGAATCCTTTTAAAATAATGAACTTTAGACTAGCCCTAGGAAGGCATAAAACCCCCCAGATTTCCTTATATTTTAGCTATTCTATTATTTTATCAACAAAAAATTACTATTATCTTCTTTTTCTATATCAGAACTCTTAATATTTTAATCACTGTTTAGTTCATGCTCACTCATATTTAAAAATTATTGAACATTTTCTTTAGCTATAAATATTTTTCCTTAGCAGGCCCTTCATTTATGATTCTGTCTTGCAGAAAGTCTTTATTTCTGGGCTAAGAGGCAGTTCCTGCTTGCTTGCTTGCTTTTTTCTTCCTTGCTTTATTGATTTCCTGCTTTCTCTCTCTCATTCTCTTTCTGTCTCTCTCTCTTTTTAATTTGAGGAATGTTGGATCACAGAAACATCTCCTTTAATAATTCTCTTTTTAGCCCAAAATAAATCACAGCAACTGAGATTCATTTGAAATGGGTTTTTTTTGTTTGTTTGGTTGGTTTTTTATGGTTTAGACTGCCATAGCATTGTATAATGCATGTTAAAGAAAGTGCTTAAGTGCAGGCTTTCTAACACCCTTCCATTACCTACAATGATATACACTAAGGGCAGTGTACATCAAGCACAATCACACCCCTTGGCCATATTTTCTTGTAAATATTAGGAGACAACACATGAAACTTAACAAGAGTTTGTTTCTCAAACCACACAGATAAGTTTAAAACTTTGAGGCTGGTACCCTTCTGTGTAGTATTGGTTTTAGCTAAGTTCAACTCCAGTAATTTGAAGTGTATTCATCCAAATTTACCTAGAGTGACAAGGAGATACTTTATTGGCAGATCTTTCTCAGAAGAGAAGGATTTCCTAAAAGAATTTATATATTATTTATACTGCAGTAGTCCCTGGAGATTCAGTAATGGATGGGGAACTGACTGCATCCAGCGGGAGAGGACAATGTGTAGTTGTCCCATGGAACAGAGCAGTGAGTATTTTCCCCCAAAACTATAAGAAAAGCAGAGATCCTATTACATGCTTTCCCAAGGGACAATAATGAATAAACACAGCCAAAGTATTCAATTCCATGACTGAGAGAGGAGGAGAAGCCAAGGCAACAATTTCGAAATTGTCGTGGCAGGATGGTGGAAATGCTGGACCCTTCCTCGAAGCGTCTCCTTCAGAAGCCGCTCGGGGTGAGGCCACGGGAACAGGCATTTCAGTCCATGCACACACTCATCACACATAGCTCAGCAGAGGAAGCACAGGAAGGGTCTTTGTGTGATGTATTCCAGCAAAGGTTTATTGCATCCACAACGCCGAAGGGATCAGGGACAAAGATGAGACCTGGGGTCTGGACAAGCTTTAAGTGTGGGACAGCACGGGGGGGGCAGTGCAAGGGCAGGGCAGAGGGCACTGGCCTTCAGGGAAGGTGAGCTGGCCACCAGGGTACCACAGCAATGAGGGAACAGGGAAAGGGGAAACCAGGGGAAGTTGGGACATGGAGGAAAGGAACTGGGATGGATCACAGTGTCATGCAAGACTCCAGAGGGGAAGCCTTTTCTGTCCACCCAGGTGGAGAACTCTGTGGTATGTTTTTCCAAGGCAATGCCCTGGGGATTTCGCTGAGGGGAAAGGATTCAGAGGATTCCACACAAAATGATGGTGTATATCCTGCTGAAGAACAGACTGGAAGGTGACCTGTGTAGCTTTTTATTGAGAATTCTCTACAGCAGTCTGCAGGCACTGTTCTCAAAAGGGGATCTTGCAATGGATAGAATACATAGGCACTGTTGGGAACTTTGCAAATTGTATCAGTTTCACTGAGAAATTTCTGATGGACTTCCCAGAAAAAGGGGCTTTCTCATTCAGTTCAATGGATGAGTGGGAAAGACCTTTTGTGTTGGGCGCATAAAAAAACCTTAAATAAATAAATCAAAGTGAGACCTTTAAAAGCTGGCAAATTCCTGTATAGCCACAGTTGTCAAGCACAGTAATTAATCTTTCAGGAAGGAATAAAAAAATTAGATTTGAATGCTCAGAGAATTAAAAAAGGGTGAAGGAAAGAGAAGCCACCTACATATGCAAATGCACATGTGAGATACAACACTGTAGAATCATAGACTGTCTTGAATTGAAATGGACCCATAAGAATCATCAACTCCCTGCTCCTTGCAGGGCTGCCTGTCACTAAACAGTGTCATGCAGATACTCCTTGAACTCTGCCAAGCTTGATGCTGTTACCACTTCCCTGGAGATCCTGTTCCAGTGACCAACTGCCCTTGGAAAGAACTTTTTCCCAATGTCTAATTGGAAGTTCCCCTGATGCAGCTTCATTCCATTTCCTCATGTTCTATTTCTGGTCACTGGAGAGAGGAAAACTCTCTAAGTCCTTCAGAGATCCAGTGCAGAGGATTGCCTGCCCAACATATTTCCCAATAGATTTAGGTAGACTGGTTGAATTTTTAAAGGGCCATGTATATCTACTGAAGTATTCTAGTTATTGCTTTGGTGACCTGCAGTTGTCTTTCCTCTGACATATGGACTCACACGTGTCCTTGCCCCATGTTTTTGTAGTCAACTCCTTTCTTTAATCTTTAATTTTTGGATTCTTTGCAGTCTGTTCCACTAACAGTTGCTAAAACTAAACCATTACTTTTACTTGTTAAGTATCTTTGTTTATTCTGTCACTAACTACAACATGCAGCAATAGATGTCAAATAGTATCATACTTTGTCAGACCTATTAGGATTATAACCACTGTGGTTTTAATTGTTGAAAAGATCTTTGTCTTTATCATCCAGCTTCAGCCATTAAGTATGTGATAAATAGGAGCCCATTTCTCCTTTGAAGCCCTGCAGAAGGAAAATGAAGGGTCTTTTCTTTATCTCCATTCTTTTATTTGTGGAAGTCTATCACTTGCTTCCATTGCAATTCTGTAACACTGAACAGAGAAATGCTCGGACTACATCAGGTTCACCACTTACTAGAGCAGACTAGAGTATAGACTTTATGACATTGGCAGTTTTGACTGAATAAAAATGGTTTATCTAAAAGCTTTCTGCTTTAATATGTGATTTTTTTAAAAGTCAAATATTATTTTGGAAATTTTAAAATAGAGCTGAAAATGTCTCGTTATACCTCCTGGTAACTCCAGTTCTGAGATATGAGGAATTTTTTCCTCTATGGGATAAATCCCTAGGTGAATTTTATCCCCTATGGTACATCTTCCTTTTAAACTCTTGCTAAGCTACATTAGTGCATGATGAAAGGTCCAAATCTGCACCATATCCAGGGAAATGTTTGAAGTTTATTGGGAATTTAAGCAACCTTGTTGATTTTGCAAGCAGTTACAGATATTTGTGAGTTATTTGATATAGATGTTTTTCTAAAACTGTTACTTCAAGCACCCACATGGGCACTCTATTCCCAAGCAGTTTTCTGAATTTACCTATGGCAGACCCCCAGTGATTTCATAGAATAATGAGTAACTTCTACAAGGTACTTGAGTTAAAGTAGATTTCACAGAATCACAGGATAGTTTGGTTTGGGAGGGCCCACTGGGAATAATCCACTCCAAGGCAGGGTCACCTGGGGCAGGTGACACAGGAATGTGTCCAAGTGGGTTTGGAATGTCTCCAGAGAAGGAGACTCCACACCTTCCCTGGGCAGCTGCTCCAGTGCTCTGCCTCCCTCAGTGTAAGGAAATTCTTCTTTTATGTTGATGAGGAACTTCTTGTGCTTTAGTTTATGGCCATTGCTCCTTGCCCTGTCACTGGGCCCCACTGAAAAGAGTCCAGCACCATCCTCCAGGCACTCACCTTGGAGATACTTGTGTGCAATGATGAGGTCCTATCTCAGCCTTCTCTTCTCCAGTCTAACCAGGCTCAGCTCCTGCAATCTCTCCTCATAAGAAAGACGTTCCAGACCCCTCATCACCTTTGTAGCCTCTGCTGGGCCTTCTCCAGCAGCTTCTTGGCTTCCTAGTCCCCTTTTGAAACATCCTCAGGATATTTTTATAACATGAGGACTGGACTTTTTTTTTTTTTTTTAAACTTTCATACTTTGAAGATACATTTTCAGTTGCTTTTACAACAAATTTTGAATTTATTCTTTGGCAATCTTCTTCATCCCGGGGCTATCTGCCTCTTTGCTTTTATTTTCTGCTTAGAGACATTCAACAGTGAAATGCCTAATTTTAAAGATGGTTTGGGATAAACATTCTCAGATTTTTAGAAGTCATAGATATCCACAAGTCTTTTTCACTAGTTTGTACTCCCTTCAAACATGTCTTATTACTCAGAGCTGCATCTACTACCTTGATTGACCTTGTTTGACTAGATTTGTTAACTTTTTCCTTTTCTAGCATTGATCAATGCATAACCTCTGTTTCAATTGTCTATAGATACCTTAAGAAAACACAGAGAATGCAATATAAGCAGGAAGAGAGGAAATACACATTTAATCCTGAATTAAATCCCTTGCTGAAATGTTATGAAGAAAATCAATATTAGGCAAGATCCTCGCCAGGTGTAGATTTCTGTAGCTTTGTGGAAGTGAATGAGCTCTGAAAATGTATCCCCACTGAGAGTCTGGTACAATATGTTTTATACAAAGGAGAAACATAGATCCGTTCAGATTGAGCCGCTGTAATGTAATTTTATCATAAATTTTGTATCCATAGCATGTTTCAGTTTGTATCCTAAATCATATTTTGTATGCTTGGCTTCTTAAATGGGTTGAGGCAATCCCATCACAGCCCCTCTTACTCTAAATAAAATCCTGCAGCATCATCTTTCTGGCAGAGCTGTAGGAGATGAATAGAAGGTGATGAAAACATGAGAGGCTGCCTCAGCTCAGAGCCCAGTTAAGCTTGCTCCTTTCTTGATCTCAAGTGCTTTTTGTCTTTTCCTCTTTGGGAGGATTCTCCCACTTCCACCTTTCCATTCAAATTGGTTTAGGTGGTTCCCAGAAGGGAACAGCAGAGCCACAAAGAGTGAGTGCTTGATCTGGGTATTCAATGGCTCACAGTGGAGTGGGTACTTATTATGAAGGGATCCGGCCTCTCAAGTGGAATAAGATGAAGCTGCTGACCTCTCAAGTGAAAAATCAAGTGTACAGATCAAAATGGTCTATTAATGGAGACATTTGTGGCTCTATTTTTTACAATTACAGAATGCCCCATTCATAATTTACATTATGTCCACAAAGCCCTATAATTTTACCTCAGGCATCATACCAAGAGAACTAGAAAATGAGAAAATAATAGTTTTTTGCATGGTACCTTCTATTTGGATATAACAGTGAATCCCATTATCTTCTAAAAAGCTTTCTTTGTCACAATTTATTAAAGAACAACATTTACGTCACAATTCACAATGAGTTTGTAGGACTTTTTTTTATTTGGTATGCTCTGTTGCGGAATGTTCTATCTATGTGGGAAATTTTGATACAATTGAGCCATTGAAAACTGCTTTTATACATCTAATCACTTTAATTTCTTCCTTGCAAATTTACACTCATTTACATTGCTGTAGAGATGCAGGGCTTATATGTATTTATATCACAAAATAAAATAGTCTGGTTTATTAGAGGGAATTCAATTGTTACAACCTCATGATTTACAGACTGAGGCATAATTTTAAATTTAATTAATAGGTACTTGGGTGTTTGGCACTTTGGAGGAAATGAATCTTTGATAAACTGAAACTTAAGCACATTTAATTATACCATGACTTATCAGTTGTGTTTGCCATTTCACACCAAGCCTCTATCACAACTATTCCAGATAGTCATGCTTTACTTCACATGTTGTCATTTAACTGCTTTATACTTTTCTCATTTACTTTGCCACAAACTGCAGTGTCAGCACAGACCTGAGTGTGCACTTAGTGTTATAATGCATTTTAAAAGTATGGGATTTTAAGTACCATATTGCAATTTTTAGTTCAGATTGGAATGGTGCAGACTATGATCCTGAACAGGATGAATAATATCACTGTCCTATGGCCTACAGTTTGAAATAGGGTTTGATTTTATGATAAACACATTTCTGCCATTACAAATAGAATAAAAACAGATTTACAATGCCGTGGCATTTTATTAGGAAAATGTGAAAACAACGGTTTTACGATGCTCAGTTTGTGGTCTAGTACATTCCTCAGTGTTATTACAACTCAGAGTACACATTCTCATTCTCTGGGCCAATGTTATTAAAAACACAACCGGGAACACTTTTCAAATGCTGCCAGCATCCCTTTAACAGTATTTCATCAATAGGTGTTCTGGTAGTAATCATTCTTTTTTTTTTTTTTTTTTTT
>VWZP01007937.1:259571-281508 GCA_013396995.1 Dicaeum eximium | reverse complement strand
TTTTTTTTTTTTTTTTTTTTTGTGACTACCAGTCTCTTTGTATTAGAGTTTTACCTCCCAGCAGGCTCAGCTCCTCAAGAGCAGCTCGGTAAGCCCAAGGTCAAGGATCTACAGTGTTTCTGCAGCTGCAGTTTTGGCAAAGCAACTGCATGGCCTCGTGACCCTCCCTGAACAGTGGCTGAAAGACAGGACTGTCAGTGGCTGGTGCTGACTTCTGCTCAACTGATAATTTCACAGAATGACAGAATGGTTTGGGTTGGAAGGGGCCTTAAAAACCATCTCATTCAAATCCCCTGCCATGGGCAGGGACACCTTCCACCAGACCAGGTTGCTCAGAGCTCCATCCAACCTGGCCTAGGACACTTCCAGGGATGAGGCATCTACAATTTGTCTGGGCAACCTGTCCCAGGGTCTTATCACTTTCACAGGGAAGAATTTTTTCCCAATGTCTAATCTAACTCTATTTGCTTTCAGTTTGAAGCCATTACCCCTTGTCTTTTCACTACATCCTTTCATAAAAAGGATGTACCTCTACCTCTTTTTGTAGAGTCAAAATCAAACTCTGAAATCAAAGCCCTGTACTGGAGCCTGGTCCAAAGCTTGCTGCTTGGCACTTCTGGAAACGGAGCCACCGGGATGTCTAAACAGACCACAGGATCCTGACTTCTGATATCCAAGGAAAGTAGCTAAGGTCTGCCATTCTGACTTTTCTTAACTGGAGAGGTCTTGGGTCAAATGCTGGTGGCTTTGGAAAGACATAGCTCTAAATTTTGAGATCTTAAATCAGGGTTTCCAACGGTGGAATAAGTCACTACCTGTACTTTATATAACAAATTAAAGTGAGTTGTGACAGCATCTGAATGATATTTTTGACTTACCAGCTCCTTTGGCTTCATTTTATAGTTCCTTGGGCAGCTATACAGCTACACAAACCCAAAAGGTAATGGATATCCTAAGGAACAAAAAATAATCCCCTGTTCTCAAAAGGCTGTTTGAATTGCATGCGGTTTTTGAAATCTAATACTAAGGATCCAGAGAGCTACCATAACTTATAACTTTTCTTTTTTTTTTTTTTTTTTTTTCCCCACATACCTTGGAATCCCATCAGTAAGGATACATCTACAAGCCACCCCTTTGTCTCTCTTATGACAAAGTGATATATGTGTCACTCAGATGGGCTTATGATAAGGACAGTCACCCTACTACTGACAATTGTACTGAATTAGCCGTGCTAATTTAATGCTAATTAACTGCCTAAATAAAAAAGTTAGCAAATATCCTACCATTTGCCAAAAATGGCCAGCCTTCATTCAGCTGGCTTGTTTTAATGGCAGACTGAGGCACCTATACAGAATTCTGAAGCCACAGTCAATCTGCAGCACTTATTAGAGCCCCAAAAGCCTACAGGATAAAAGAAACCAACAACTCAGACTGAGCACAAGGATTTATAATGCACTCAGTACGGCTCACACTCACTGGGCCACCTACGTGCCTTGAGTGTTTTCCAAATATATTAGTACAAAATGCTCCAGACATCCGTTCAGACCCCAGAAGCCTGTAGAAACTCTCGGATCTTTTGCCAGATCCCAGAAACCTGTAGTTACCCTGGCTGTTATGTTTTGATGCATGGATTGATTCTTATCCTTTCTACATTGTTTTTCCTGCCTTTAAAAAAAGCATATTAATATTCAGAGGGAAAGGGAAGACAAGAAACAAGGAAGAAGAATTTATCTCTTACTAACTTCTGATGGACCCATCAGTTTGATTCCTTTCAGTGTGTCTGTCACTTTCCACTCTTTAAGGAATTTAATCACTCATACATTTTCCATATGGCCAATGTCAATTTAGGCAGCCCACTGACTAAAAAACATTTAGCCAAAAGGAAAGGAGATGTCTCCTAACCAGATAGGGAAAAAAAATTATCAATTCTAGAGCATTGAAATACTACTTCACACCTGAAGGAGAGGGTGCCAAACACAGGGGTCTGGACAAGGTCCAGTCTCTGTATGGGGGAGTCAAAGGATGAGCTGTCTAAAGCTGAGACTAAAGAAGAAGATGAGAGGGAGAAATGTGGATTTGCTAAGAAATGTTGCTGCAATAGACTGGAAACTGAGGATATGGTTAGGATCACAGTCCTACTCATATCTCATTGCCTTGAACCACTGAGGCAGAGCAAAGGGGGCCCACACCATGCCAAATGGTTGAATTAGAAATATGAGAAATGGTTGCAAGAGTAAAATCATTGTTACACCGGTTGATTTCCGATTTTATACTGTCTAACTTAGGTTTTTGTCATTAAATCAAAATAATTTGTATTTTTCCTGAATGCAACTGCAACACAACCAATCAGATCTATGTTTTGTAGTATTTTCCTTTCTCCAGAAGCTTCAGCCAGTCAACAAGATCCATAGTTTTACCTATTTCATCTCTCTGTGCATTTTTTTTTCTTATACATTCAAGTCAAAGAAATGAAAACAACCAAGCTTCCTTTTGCCCCATAGAGAAAGCAAACATGGGAGGGATTTTACTTTCTTTTCTCAGGAACTAGTTGTGAACATTGAAAAACTTCAGTGATAAAAGAGAAATATCTTTTAAGGAGTTAAGTGGCCAGTAGGACAATATTATTTGAACCTCTGGGAATGTACTAGTATTGTGGGTTATGAAAAATGGAAGAAGAATCTTAAAACAGTAAATAAAATAGATCTGACACACCAGAGGTGAGGACCACAGAACTGTTCTGACAATCTGGCCCAAGGTATGCAAAGATGACTTATAAGGCTTTTGGTTCTATAATATCAGAAAGCTCTAATTTAAGGATTTTTCTCAAACCATTCAAAATGTCATATTTACCAACTAATCATCTGCTGCAGCCAAACTAAAAGTAACATAACCTCTAATTGCAGTTTTTAAAGATTAATTTAGACACTGTGCACACAGACTAGGAATGAACCTGTACTGTAGCAGGTCATTTGTGGTTTGGGAAGGTTCATCTAGAGGTCACTGAATACAGGTAACATGAATAATTTACATTCTTTATAGGCAGAAGAAGAAGTAACTTATGCTATATTTAAACCCAATGCTAAACAAAGGGGTCTCTGAAAATTAAATTGGATTTACTACATGTGGTACAAATTTTAAAGCTATGTTGCTCTCCACATACAAGGGCATAAATTTGATTGAATTCCTAAAGGCACTTTCAGTCTCTGCTACCTAATTCTAAGCCAGTTATTTTTCATAGTTACAATTCATCTAATCAGGTTTGATACGTGACTCCACTTGTAAACATTTCCTGAAAAAAAATTAGTGATAGATACAGAACAAACAGAATCAGCTGCACAGGGGAAATGCTAGTTCTCTGCTAATATAATTTAAAAATAATTTATAGTGTATTTGGTTGTGTTAAGGCTAAAGGCCCCAAATGCTGGCTCAAATATCCAAGTGCAGCTCCCATTGACTTCACTGGGAATGGTGCTTATTCATCTGAAGTCAGAGCTGAGCCATAAGGATTTGTGTAAGATAAAGTAATCCAAACCTAGGTACAAAAATCTAACCTTTTTGTACCTAGTGNTACACAAGAAAAATAATTTTAAGAATTCAGGTGTTAGGTAAAACTATGCTTCCTTGCATAAGAAACCAGAGATAATGAAACTGAGGTGAAATCACTACTGTTTTCCTTTGAATAGAACAAATAGTGTGACTCCTTGTCATTCAAAACTCCCTTAAAATAATATATACACCAGGATTTAGATCTGAGGATAATTTCCTTCCACATCACCCACATATCTTCAGAAGATAATTATACTCCAATCATGTGTTTTAAAGTTCTGGGAGCTACATATTCTGTAGCTTGCTGCCTTTATGAGAGTCTTTTTTCAAAATGTAGGGGGAGGAGAGTGCAGCGTAACTCAGAATAACTGATAAGGAGAATATATAAAGATTATAGTTGGTTACATACTGTTATGACATTGACATCCTATTTAGCTACAGGAGATGAAAAGAGTGATGCCAACCTATGTAAATTCATAAGAAAAAAAGTCAGCTTCCCCGTTGTCACTGAGGTTAATGGAAGTGGAGAACACTAAGGAAATCTATGGAATTCTTACTCCAGTAGAGTAGTAGATTTAGCTAGATTCACTGGGTCCAAGTTATCAAATATACTGCAGCCCAGCTAATCATAACATGATTGCAAATACTCCAGGGACATATTTTTTCCTTTCCAGCAATTATACACAATTAGTGAGGTTTATCCTTTCAGTCTCTCTATAAAATTTCATAAAGTGCTCAACAAAAATAGGACTTGCTCTGGGTCTTTATCATCTGTGGAAATCTTCTTTATCATAATAACAAGCAGCAATTGAAATTGCTTCCATCTTTGGCTTGATTAGTCAAGTACTTTGTCAAACCACAGATGCTCTTCTTTCACCTGTTCTTCACTTTGACACATCTCTCAGTGGCTGTGTCAGTGATACTGCTCTTGAGACTGACAGCTGTGAAAAACTGCTTATGTTTCTAGCATCTCGTCCTCTTTGTAAATTTTACAGTGTAAATCTTCAGGAAGTTTGTCAGTCTTAACTGAGCAAGTGTTTTATAGCATAGCTTCAAATGCCAGACTGGGAATTTTTTTCTCTGGAGACAAATCCCAACCTCTTTTATTCTTACCCTACTCTTGCCTTTTCTGTTAAAACTACTGAGGATGCAAGAGATTTAAATTACTGTGGAAAGTGGCCTAGCATTTCTGAATAAATACATATAAAAGGCTGTGATTAACAGTTCTGATTAAGGATTCTCAACACTTTTTTCCTGTTTATAAAGCAATGTATGTGTGCTTAATACTGTAATTAAACAAAAGACAAGGACATTCCCTAAAAAATCTTTTAGTCAGGGTTCTGAGCCTGCAACTGTATCCTTATGAACACACTGATGAAAGGAAAGGTAGTAGTCAGAAATAAAAGGAAAGCCCAATATATGGAAAGCATTGTCTCTGTGGATTGCAAGGCATAGTTCATAAATCAGACAACTGAGGTTTCCCTTCTCAATGACTCTTGAGCTTTGCTGGTGGTCACCACATGGCAGAGTTTTCAAGTGTTACATGAGACAGAACTGATTGCATTCTCCACCCAAATGCCATCCTTCAAGTGTTATTTCTTTGTATTTTGCTGAAAAGTGGCATGTCACTGCTTCTCCTTTGCTTGCTCCTCTCTTTTCAGTGCAGACTTTTACATTAGAAAAAAAAAAGAAAAAAAATAAAAAAGAAAAGAAAAAAAGGTAAATTTTTAAAAAGCCCTGCAAGCATTTGGAAGTATCCACTTCATAGAATCACACAATAGACAGGTTGGAAGGGGCTTTAAAAATCATCCAGTTCCAACTCCCCTGCTGTGCACAGAGCATCTTTCACTAGGCAACTTGATTAACCCATATGCAGAAAATAAGGCTCTGTCTTTCCATATTTATCTCCATTAAAAGTAAAAACCTCACATTTAAAAAATTCAGTAATGAATTAGATACCCATGTGGAATTACATGTTCCATTGTGCATTTCTATATGAATGTTGCAGACATTCAATTTGTTATTACATTTTACACATAAGAACTCCAAAATAAAACATAGTTTAAAATTGGGGTAGCTTTTCACAGCTTCTTACAAAGGAACAAAATGCCTTTCGTATGAGAGTTGAAGTGGATGGTGACTGAAAAAAAAGCTAGAGGACAGATTCATTATTATGAATGGTAACCACATTTATATGATTTGGGGATTTGGTATGAATGAAAAAAATCAATGAAAGTGTAAGTCATGCCCATTCTTCTACAGTGCTTAAATTGGTTATTGAATCCTGAATCCAGCCAGAATAATTTTTGGAACATGCAAAAGACCTCTGGAAAAACAGATGTCTGAGAAAACTTGAGCCATCCTTCATGGTACAGGTCACTGAATGTGTCACCTGGAGTGCAGCACATTGTAAAACAGAAAAAAACCAAATTATTGCTGTATTAGTACAGTTTCTTCTTACCTCTCATGGCCTGACAAAGTCCATGGAAGGATCCCCATGTGGGACTGGCTGCACACCAGGAGGGAGCATTTTAGATCCGGTAGAAAGGTTTTGTTCATAGCTTCAATGTCTCCTGCAACAGAAAATTAAAGTCACTCGAAATGTGAAATCATGAAATGTGAAATATTAAATGGCATTTTATTTTTAATAATAACTCTTCTCTCTGTCAACAGCATAGAATACTTTGCAAGCAAAATGTCAACCTGTCTCAGTCCTTCAGGATATATTATATATGTCTTAACAACCTCCTTCATCGGAAATACTCATTGCTGTAATTCAAATCTGATGCTAGTCCCTTCCAGGTGAAATGATACAATACCAGAAATGGGAAGGAAAAGAAACAGAATACCAAAGAAAGTCAATGAACTGGCAAAGCAATGAAAATAACTGCAGAAACTATCCTGTAAAAATAGTTTAAAAATAAATGCTCTAAACCCTGGTGTGCTACCTAAGGTCAGGGATGACCAGGAGGAAAGACAGTGTGCTCTGGTCATCTATAAATAATTGAAGACTAGAAAACCAGCAAGAAAGACGTGCTGGTTATGGTGACCCAGTAGCATGTCAGTAAAATTAATGGATTAAAACTGACTGAAGGAACATTTAACAAAATTTACTAACAATGTGATCTGTTATAGTGTAGAAAAATCTCCCAAGAGAAGTGGTTGAAACCCATTGTTTGAGCCATATCCAGTTGAGCTTTGAGAAGGCAGTGGGGAATGCACTCTGAGGAATAACTCTGCACTGGCAGGGGTTTGAAGAATGGGCTAAATGTTTTTACAAGGCTTTTCCAACACTTTTTGATGTTGCTTTTGGCAAGAGTGTTATAAAAACAAAACAGAAAAAGTTATCTGTGGACCTATCTCTTTGAAAATTTCCTTGAAAAATCCCCTAGCATTTTTTTTCCTGCATCCATACTATTAGTTTCAGCATAATTTTTATATGCCCCACTTAAAATTTTGCTTTCTCTTCTTAAGAGTATCTTTCTGATTTGAAATAAAACTTTTACTCTAAGTAGAAAATGACTTGTTGATGTGTTATAAAGAGCCTGCTACATAAACCAAAACCAAAGAAGACTTTTAACATAAATTCTTACATCTACAAATGAATTATTGTAGTACTCCATACCAAGAATTTCTAATAGCACATAAATAGAAATAAACTTCACCTTTCTTGCAGGTCTCTTTATATCTTTTAAGAAAAGCAGTTCTGCCATAACAAAATCTCCATCAAAATTAGGTGAGGTATGCCTCAGATGGTTCTGTCTCTAAGCTGCTAAAAAATTGAAATAAAAGAAGTTTTGTATAGACCTGTCAGTGGCTGCATCTTACTTGGCCTCAGTGTGGGAAAAGGCAAGACTGCAGAGGCCACTGTTTCCCTATTTGTCTTGTCCTAATCCTGCATTCTCGTGTTACACTCCTTGGGAATCTGGCTTTTGTGAACTAAGGCAGAGAATGAGTGGGAACTACCTGTAACTAGAACAATTTCTTCCCTCTGAAGACTGTGGAGAGTAGAGAGCTGGCCCACCAAGGACCTGGTCTGTGATTTGGCTTTCACACAGAGATTTCTTATGGCTCCCCTACGACTCCTCTGAAACCATTTCCTCCCCATTCACCCTCACCTCCTGCCCTGAAATAATTTATAAAAAAAAAAATTCCAGAAACATTATAATATTGGCCCCAAAGGATTAATTCTCGTGGTTTTAAAAGACCATCAAAATAATTTTCGAAAAACTTAAACATATTCTGTCACAGAGATCGGTCATATTTGTGTCCTACTTTCTTACTTAATAGACCAGAGGGTGGTGGTTTCTCACAGAGACAACATCTGCTGCAGTGACCATGAGATGCCACAGTTTTGGATCCTGTGAGGAGGGAGAATGTCAAAAAAATATTATTGCAAGCACGGACCTCAGGAGGCCAGGCACTGGGGCTGACTTCAAAGTATGCCATGGGATATGGAGAGAAAAGGGGAGAAGAAGAAGTTGTTGATTTGTTGAGTTGTTGAACCTTCTCCAAGCTCAAGAATTGTCCGTCTCCATGTGCAGGAGGAAGCCAAGCCAAGAGGTCTGTATGGATGAACAAGGAGCTGCTGACAAAACCAAATGTATTAAGGTGGGAACAAGGTCAGGTGACCTGGGAGGAATTTAGTCTGACCTTGCCAGGATGGAGCTAGTGAAGTCACAGCCCACCTGGACCAGAACTTGGCAAGGAACATGAATGGCAATAAGAAGGACTCCCTGAGGTCCTTCATCAGCAAAAGGAAGACCAGGGAAGCTGTGGACTTGCCTCAGAATGGGGCAGGAAATGGATGACAGTGGACATTAAGAAAGCTGAATTCTAAACTGGCAAGGTCAATGTGCCCACCTCAGTCTCAACAGGTAAAATTTGCCCTGCCAATCCTCTGTGAGAAGTTGTGGCAACTGGGGGAAGTTCCTGAGGATTGAAGGAAAGCAAATGTCACCCCTATTTTCAAGAAGAGCCAGATGGAGCATCCAGAGCACTACAGACTGGTCAGCCTCCTCATGATTCCTGGGAAAGTGATGAGGCAAACAATCCTGGAAACCATTTCTAAACATATGAAAGTCAAGAGGGGGACTGGGGGGAGTCAAAATGAGTATAGAAAGAGATGGGACTCTCCAGCCTGGAGCAGAGAAGGCTCAGGGGAATCTTATCAGTGTGTATAAATAACTGATGGGGCACGTAAAGAAGATGGAGCCAGAATCCTGTCCTGTCACTAAGCTCCCCAGAGAAGAAGAACTTGGAACAAATTGAATTACAGGAGATTAAAAAAAAAAACACTTTTACAGAGAGGGTGTGTAGTGGTTTGACCATGGGGGGATGTCAGGTGCCCACCAATTCACTCTATCATTTCGCTCCTCGGCAATATGAGGGGAAGAAAATCACATGGAAAAGAACTTGTCAGTCAAGTGAAAGGCAGTTTAATGGAGTAAAAGCAAGGGCCACACATGGAAGCAAAGGCAAGCAAAAGATTCATTCCCATCAGCAGGCAATGTCTGATGGCCTTGATGCTGTGGGAGCACTGCCCAGCAGTACCCAAACTCTGGCAGGTTTTTTCTGGCTGCCAGTGCAAAGCCCAGCACTGCTAGGTCTGCTAGTGGAAAATTGGCTCCATCTCAGCCAGACCCAGCTCAAGGGTCATCAAACAGTGGTAGAGCCCAGAGGAGCTGTGGAGTCTCCACCCCTGGAGTCACTTAAAACTTGAGTGGACATGGCCCCAAGCAACCTGGTCTGGCTGACCCTGTTCTGGGCAGGGAATTGGACCAGGTCATCTCCTGATGGGTGTTCCTGCCCCAAGTGTGTTTGTGTCTTAGATAGAAAATCCTATTGAGAAATGGTGAATAGATAATCAAGCAGGGTATAATGTTAGCACATACTTCAGCAGTAGCTGGAGAGTATGGTAAAACATTTCCTCCCTGCTAAAGAAGAAAAGTATTTGTTAAATGTTTTTCTTTAAATAGAAAACCTCTACAGAATGTGACAGAGGAACTGTTGACTCTGTCAAAATGCTTGATTGGTAGAGAAAATACAAAAAGCTGAGTTAGATTCTGCTCTACTTCCATCTTTTTAATGTTCTTAAAAGCTTTGGGACAACATTCATTTAGATTTAACCTTCGTGAGGGAAGCCTAAATAATTAGCTGAGCCACAATATCCAGAAATCTCTTGCAAAGTTTGGTTTCAGTTATAGTTTTTCTGGCTGAAGTCAATGCCTCAACCCACTGCTCAGATTAAGTGATTTCTCCATCCTTTAAATAATACTCTTTAGCTATTCAGCAAAGAGGAAATCTCAGTTTTAAAACTTCAGCCATCTTTTAATCTGAATGTTTGTAGATATTGAATTACCTTTGGCAACAGTTTTAATTTTGCAAATGAGGAAAATTAGACTTTCATGGCTAAATTTCAAAAAGTTTTGACCTTTTCCCTGTATTGATTATAACTGTTAGACCAACCCCAAATTATTTGTCTGTTATTCAATTCTTAAATCAAAGACATTTGCACCAAACACCCCAAGGTCACAGCAAATCCAAGGTAACTTTGTACTACACTTTGGTTTCTTTTCTTTATCCACATTAGCTCTCTGAAAATAAAAACACAATATGGCAAGCTAAGCACATTTTAAAGCCTGCCCTAAACTTTCAGACAAAGAACTGTCATGCAGCACAACAAAGTTTTATAACTTTATAGTTGGAAGGAGCAGAGAATATTAGTGTTTACAGTTCTAAGATATTTTTGACCTATTCAATTTCTTAAAAAAAAATCTTAATTTTTTTGAAAAATATTGATTTCTTTTTTGTACTTCATTCACAGATTTGAGATGTATTTTGGAAGGACTCAGAACCGGGGTGAAATGGAACAATGGAAAAAAATCACCTAGCACAGTTCCCTTGAAGTCAAAGAAGACATGGCATTTTTCACTTGTTGAGAGTATGAGCCAACATTAACAAATACAGGCTATGCAAATGTTAATTCTCAGATGCAAATAGGTTTAGATGAGTATATGATTCTGCCAGAAATATGGCAATATAAACATACATCCATATTAAAGTATAAAACACTAGAAGAAAGGACATTTATTGAGACAATGAAGAAGGAAAAAGGAAAATCTCAGAACACAAACACAGTTAATAAGGCAACTTCATAATAAAATGGTCAGATTTATTTTTCCTATGAATTTATCCTCTAGTTGCTGTCTGACTTAATTTTTCCTAGTGGAGAGCTTTTCCTTCATGACTGCTTTCTTTTGGAACAGATTTGAAGTTCACTAATTTGAAAAACAAACTCTAACTTGACAATTCATAAATATTCCCTCAGAGTTATTTCTAGTTCAATATGTGCTGAACCTTGCAATGTTTATCAGATGTTAAAATTGACTCAAAAAGTGATGATTAAAGCAACGATGGCATTGCACACACAAAGAATGTGCTTTCTGAATGAATAAACATACTGTGCCTTCACCTAAATGCATATGGGTGTGTATATAGGTTACTTTATACAGTATTCCATGTGCAGTTAAGAACACAGTGTTCAGCATAACCTATTTCTGGGGCTGTCAATCCACAGCTACCAGTCTGGACACAGTGCACTTAAATTCTGTGGAACGAGATTTAAAAGAAACCATTCCCTCCGACTGTCTGCTCTTTGTGTCACTGCCACTATCCTGAGACGTGCTTTATTTGAAGCGTGGAAAAGAGGAAGGGAAAAAACCCCTCCAAATATTTTGATTTACAGCAAGGAAATAGACTGTCATGTTGGAGTCTCCGATAGCTCCATGGAAGGCACATGGCTGGGATATGAAGAGGTTCATTTGTTTATGGCACAAGCTCAAGTCACAAAAAGGGGGAGGGTCCAGAAGGGATTGGAGTATTTCATGACTGGCCCTGTCTTGTGCACACTTTTTCTGTACATAAAACCTTAAATGATACACTTAAAAACCATGAGACAAGAAATACTGAAGAGGAAAATGGAATAATTTGACACACCAATGAATTATCTTCCTATCTGCACAATGGCTGCACCACTTCCAGCAAGGAATGTAAATTCCAGTGAGGCAGCAGCAGGATCCTATGGCTTGACAAGGCAGTATAGCTACAGATGAAAATGCTGAGGAAGTTCAAAGCCACCTGAGGAAGGGTTTCTTAGCAACAGACCAGATCATGAACCAAAGGAAGAGAATGTGATATAGCTATTTTTAATGTTACAAACCAAACTGAGATATTAAGGCCCTTAAAACCTGCATTTTTGTTATATAACCAGCTTAAATAAAATGCTGCTGCTTTATTACATTTAAAGATTTTACTGTGTCTGTCTTGTAATCATCCCCAGCATGCAGTTGTGTAAGCAAGAATAAACCTCAAGAATAACTAATGTGCTACGAATAAATCATTTCACTCTATTGATTAGTCTTCATAGAAGAAGCTGTAGGGGAGAGAATTCAAATCACTGGCAATTATAAGAGTCCAAATAAAACCTGATTCATAAGGGAGAAATCTCTTAGCAACTTATCCAGAGAAAACCCCTGAATTGAACAGGTTTGGCTTGTATTGCTGTGAGACAAAGGGCCAAAGGGGCAATTCATTTTCATTGCTGACAACCCAAACCCAGAACAGTTCTGCAATAACTTTTCTAGCGACTGGGAAATTAGTGCAACATGCCTCTGTGTGTGTGTGTGTGTGTATGTGTGTTGAATTAATCTGGTCCTGGAGCATTCAAGGAATGTTTATATTGTCCATTCCTCTAGTTAATCTGAGAGGGTAAGAAATAAAAATGAATAAAAAAGATGTGGATTGAGCACAGTGAATGCCTGTTTGCTGAGATCACCAGAATTAAAGGGACTGAGAATAACAGATTGAAAAGCAGGTTAAAAATACCCAAATAACCTTTTTCAAATAACTTTTTTTTTTAAAGAGGAGATATTTTAATGCAAATTGTTTTGTAAAACACAAAAAGCTTTTTAAAATGAGCTTTTGTGTTTCAGGTTTTATGTGATTTTTTTTCCAGCAGTGTACTTTTTCATTGCTTCTGAAATATCTTCTGTTTCTGAAAACTGAGGAGAAGCCTTCAGTGTTGGTTTTTTCCCAGTGGTCTCTAGTTTATTTGGCTCACCCCTCAAGGCTTGCTGCCCCTGAATCATGGTATTACACTGTCCCAGGCTGCTGTCACTGTGAGTTTGTTGGACCACAGAAAGCTGGGGAATGAAGAGCTCCAGAGTTCCATAGCCCTGCCTTCCTCCAAGGAGGGACCCATTCCCTGAGTAAGAGAAAGCAAAGCTGGAGCAAAATAAGAGTTGCTTAGGAAGTCTTGAGTACCCCTGACGTCTCATGAGACCCCTGGGATACTGAGTGAAGGCAGACCCAGGCCTCCAGCAGCAACTGCTCCAGGACACGGAGCTGTTCTTTGGCTCCAAACGCAGCTTCAGCCCCTGGGAAAGCACGGCAGGACCTTCATAGCAGGATCACAAATGTCCTTTCTCCCTAACAATCCAAACCAAAATCCTGGCTAACACACTAATGTTTTTGCTTATTAAAGTCCTTTCTAGATCCAGTTTCTCTAATTCAAACCATCTCTCATTAATCTAAAAATAATTCTGGCATGGACACAGAGTGTCCATTTATGCTACTGTTCAAAATTAACATTCAGTGTTATTACTGAGTAATATGAATCAAAGGGGGTTGAACTGGCAGAATATTTGCTTTAAAATTTTGTTTTCTGTCACCACTGGGATCACAAAATTTTGTTTCTCACTAAAAAAAGTGTATATATCTGTTCTACAAAAACTTTTTTGCGTCCACATAAAACCTGCAACTTTTTATCTTACTGCCTTCTAATAGCATGGACAATGTCACATTCCTGAAGTTCAAATCTGTCAGACCCAATGCACAAAAGTGGAAGGTGACTTTGGAAGCTCACACAGTTTGCAGCTGCTGCAGTGATTCTGACATCAGAGAAATACCAAGCATCGAGAAAGCAAAGATTTTCAGATACGTACATTTTTGATAAATCTGCATGATAACTGGCAGAAACATTAGTGACAGAAAGTTATCCCAGGAAGAAAATCTGCATTTGTGTGACTCTGGAAAATTCCATATAGAAAAAACATTGCATAGCATACAACATTTCAAAACTCAATAGATATAATTTATTATACTGATCTTTGAATATTCATTGTCTGAAGAGACATACTCGAAGTTCCAATGGATGTTTGAACAAGGAAAAGGGCCTTTACTAAAAAGAGAGGAAAAAAATCTGTGAGAAAGGTTTGAAACTTTAACAGTGAATAAAGTTTTTGTTGAAGTCTGGGATTTAATTCACACCCAGCTTATATTAAAAAGAGCAAACTGATTTGTAGGGACATACTTGCAAAAGTAAAAGAAATTCTTATAAAAGGAAAACCAAGAGAGCAAAAAGATTTGAAGGATTTTCCTCCTTTCTCACAGGAAACTACCTTGGGTATCTCTTACTTCTTCCCTTTTCCTAAAAAGAACAATCAGAAGGAATTTTGTCCTCTCAGACATCCTCTGAACAGTTTCTCTCAGGCAAACATCTCTGCATATTTATCTTTGAAGGTGAACAACCACCTCTTTGCAGTGTTTAATATGTGTTCTGAAAAACCCCAATGTTCCTCAAAATGGATTTTAAAACATTTTGAATGAATGTCACTTTGAGATAAAAAAAAAAGAGGGTGGTTTGTGTGAAATGATCATCACTATGTTTAAGGTTATAAGTGTTTAGTCAGCAAGTAGGATAGGCACAGAATTGTGTCTAACAGAACCTGACATGGGAATTCAGAAGGGGTAGGGTTAAATACAATCATCACAACTGAAGCACTGAATCACCTGGGCTGCAGTTCCAGCTGCTCATCACATCCTGTTTTTGTTTCTAGAGCTCATTTTCCATGACAAACCCACGTTTTCAAATTAGAGCCTATTAGGGAAACTGTCAAAATAGCTTTTCTAAGACTTTGCATGCATGATGTCAGTCTGTGCAATGAGTATCAAGAAATTTAAATGCAACTGAAAACCATGGGAACAAATTCTTGGTTTAGTCTGCAAATACCAAGTGCATCGCCTTTACCATCAGCTTAAATGCAACTGAATGTAAAAGCAAGAGAGGGCAATGAATCCTCAGACTCTGTGTGTTGATAGAAGTGAAAGAAAATTTTATATCCTGATTATGAAAAATGTATTCATTATTTGCTTTAGTTGGATATATGGTCCCACTGGCTCCTCCTCCTTTGTATCCACTGTATTTTAAAATACAATGGTTTTATAATTCAGTAATTAGGATCATTAATTTGCTTTAACTACTTAAATTATGCCTTCACTCTCTAAACTTTCAGTCTCCTGAGCAGCACAGGAGAGGATAACTTTTAGAACACCTTCCTTCACTCTTTTGTTTTGCTTTTTGCATTAAACGTATTTCTTGGCTTGAGAAGATTTTCTGTTTTGGATGCATTAAAAATGTTGCAGCACTGGAAAGAAGAGAAATGAAGAGAGGAAAAAACTCAAAAGCATGAAGAAGGTGAAGCAAAACCTATACAAAACACATTATAGAGTTTTTCACCTTTCAGACTAGGATTTCTTAGAGGAGAAAGGTTACAAAGAGAACCTTTATCATAAATATCTCAGCTCACCAGTTGGTAAGACAGACAATTAATCTTGATAATATTAGAAGTAATTTCTATGTCTCATATTCAATGAGGAAATACACTAAAATCAAAAAGCTACAATGAGAATTATAAAATTGAAATAACCCAGCTACCTATTGCACAAAAGAAGAAAAATTAGATCTTCTGCTATTCTGAAAACTGCAGGTATACACAGTGAGGGCTGAACTTTGAACATTGAGTCTTGTTCAGCAGTTATTGTATTTCTTTATTTTTCAACTCAGAAAAGATGAAAACTTCCCCAAGGCTTCTTTCAGGAATTGTGCCCTCAGTAAGAATCAGAAGCTCTGCTCTTCCTCTCTGTGCAGGTCCCTGTGCCCTATGACAGAACCAATAATTTTAGAGCTCATTGCAGGGCTCAGCTAACATTTTGGGCAGATGATCTGGCTGCTGGATGTGGCCCTTTGCTATTCATTTGACAATCTGCAGTTTATATCTGAAATTCAGAGACGCAGAAGTGGGTACTTCTGAAGCTCTTAAGGTTCAAGACATGTTTGCATAGAAGATGAACTTCTTCAGAATCAATATTTAAGAATGGCTTTCATACTTCAGAGATTCATTTTACACCTAATTTTAACTATCTAAAACTTTGATGTCAAGATACATTTGTAGAAATATTTAAAAATGGAAGCAGAAAAGCTCCTGTGGGGGAGTTCACCCCACATTAGCACAATGTTAGGGAGGCCCTTGAGAAACTTTAATCACCTTTGTTTGACTTTGTGGAGCAGCCATGGGCAGTGCTACCTGATGAGGCAGAGCTGGAACCTGCCTTCCAGGTGTGCATCTAGAGCACCCAACAGCAAATGGGTTCTTGTTTAGACTCAGGCTAGTCCAAAACCTCTTCCCCACCCTAAAATGCATCACACTGAGTCCTCAGGACAAGCTGCTCTTGCAGTGCTCTGATGAATTGTCCGGGAGATGCTCTTCTTTCTTTGCTATAGTGAGAGCACACTCAAAGCATTTCTACATGCCTGAAGTTAGGTGAAATTAATACTGGAACAGCCTCCATTTTCCAACATTTGTCTGTATTGCAAGACACTTTTTTCCCTTCCTTTTAGCCTGGAGGAAGGTTGGAAATGGTATGTTTGGAATGAGATTAACTGATGGCAAGCTGGGAAGCTTTCTACAGTGTTTGTGTTTTTGCTTTTCCTTCTAAGAAAAAATAAAATCTGCCATTCAAACCATAATGAAAGTATGAGAGGAACAATTTTCAAAGGCAGAAAACCAAGTATCAGTGAATTTCACTAAAAGCTGAATATCTGTTCTTCAAATATTTTAATCTCTTTATTTAAACACATTATCAGTCAAGCTAAAAGGTGTGTGTGAAGTGTGGAAGGAAGAGGTAATAGTGTTACCTGCTATTTGCTTCATTTTCAGATGAAGAAATCCAGACCCTCTTCTGACAAATAAAGAAACCAAACAACCCATCAGGCTTCAGCCTGGTGCCCTATGAGATTAAAAGTGAATCTCTATTAGACTACCTGTAATATTCATAACAAGCACAACGAAAACCAAGAAATTAAGACTTCTGATTTGCTTCAAAATGGAATTTCTTATATGAACATTTTAAGACTGGATTGTAAAACTTTCAATCATATTGTGCTCCAGAAGGAAATGTAAGCCAGATAAAAATTCCTACTTATAGAAAACTCTTTTCTTAATGCATGACACTCTGAAGGTGGAAGCAGTAGATAAATACTACCTTAATGGAAGAACTGCAGTGGAATCCCTTCGATTTTGTTGAGTGCATAAAGCTTTTTTGACCTAGTCCATTATGGGCTTGTGAAACATTGATTGTTTAAAACTTTGATATCTCCAAGCAAAATGAACAATCTTGATTGGGTTTCTTAATTTTTGTAGTAATAACTGTAAGTCACGTGCTACATAATTTGTGTTAAAATTTGTCAACCCACACAGCAGAATTTTTAAATAATCTTGAGGGAAACAAAAAAAATAAAAAACCAACTTTTTTATAGAGAGTACCAGAAGAGTTCTGAGAGGATCTGGATTCCTGAAGAGACTGTGGATAGAGGGAAGACCCCCTCTTCCCTTGCTGCTCTTGGGTACAGTGCCTGCCTGGCCAGGCAGCAGAAATCCTTCATCAGATGGAGGATTTCTGCTCCATCACAGAACAAACCAGGAAATGAAGGAAATCCCCAGACAGCAAAGGTGTTCTTGTCTGCTTTCCTTGCTACTTTCCCTGCTGCTTTGATAGATTTCTTCAAACTCATACCCCGTTCTCCTTTTCTATCAAAAGCTTTCGGATTAGGGATTTTTACTTCTCTTTCCCAACATTTTGGGACAAGCATATGGAGAAATGTGCCACTCTACTTTAACTCATATCTGTATAAAGAAATTAGGAGAAACATCAGTGAAGTTAATGATTGTAAAAACCTGAAAGAAAAATAGAGCATTTGAGGTCTGTCAACAAGAAGTCAGGTGCATTGACATTTCTGCCACCATAATTACCTCTTTGCTTAATGCTGACCTACCATTTTTTGTCACTGGGGGAAGGGATGGGGAGAGGGGGAAGGGAAGGAGGAGGAAAAGTACCTGGAACACTGTAACCAGGGTAAAATCCATTGTTTTTCTTCTATTCAATCAACCCAGCTGTGAGGAAAAGCTGTGGGAAGCACATAAACTACCATTACAGACCAAGTGTCATTGTGCTCTCATCAGCCTCTCTGCAGCCTATTAATCTGTAAGCCAGATAAAAATTTCTGTGTGTACAATAAAACACAAAATACTGCTTAGTTATTTCTAGTATTTTTTATGTAGCTACAAGGAAGCCCTAATTAATGTTTCTCTCTATCACGTGTTTATGTAAAAAGGAATAAAAAAAATCCATTGAGATTTTCTTCATTCTATATAAACTCTGCTTTCTGTGCAGATTGGCATTCTCTTCAGAGAGAGAACATTTTCTGCCCCTCAACTTGCACAGTGAATTTTAGTTATTGTAGTAATAAATAATACTATTTTCTACTTCTACTACTATTTATGTAGGAATAAATAATACTATTTCCTTAAAGGGATGTAGGGTACACACATGGGTCATGCACAATGACACAAAGGAATACCCAAGCAGGCTTGAAGTGTGGTGTTATCATCAGGGGTAATTCCATGGGCAAACAAAACCCCCACAGGAAGCACAGTCTACAGTGCAGAAACCACCAGCCCTGCGTGCAAAATGAAATTAAAGAGACAAGTGCAGAACAGCCTTCTCAAAACAATGAACCGGAGAGGATTCCGCTATGCCTGACAAATGGAATGAAGTTACAATAATTCTGACAAATTCATACTACCCTTCATTTGCATACACTTCAGGAGCAGATATAATAACGGTTAATGAAAACAGGAGTTAAAATGACCCTAACATTGCAGCCTGCCCAGAGTCTAACCAAACATTGAATTAACATGGAACAACGGTGACTAAATGGATTATTTAAATCTTCATGTCTCAGAAAGAAATTACAAATTCAAAGTAATCACGGAGCAGTGCAATAATTAATTTTGTGAATTTTGAATGCACTCATCTTTGCAAGCTGCAGAAGCCAAAAAATTATGGTCAACTGATTCACTATGGTATGTGCTTTGGTTGTTGTGATAGGACCTAATGAACAACCAACTGTGTGTGTGACTGTCTTTGTGCCAGGCAGGATGCAAACAACTTGTGGGATATTTGCCTCTCCAGCAAGACTCCAATGCATCGTAACCCAATGGCTGCAACGTTGGATTCTGCCCATCCCTTTGTCCAGAACAGATAGCAATGAATGGCAGCATATATAATCACAGTTCCCAGGATATGTGAGGTATTGCCAGGCATTTCCCCCTCTTTTAATCTCGGCAGAGGGGCAGAAATGGATAGGGAAGAAGCAGAATAATTATCAGAGAAATGTTAACTGAAATGCATGGGAAAAGACTGGTAAGAAGGACAAGAAAGTGAGAAAGAGAACAAAAAGTCAGATACAGGATTTGTCTCAGGTGGAGATAAGAGAAAGGCTGGAAAGAAGAGATCAGAAAAATGGTCATGGAAACCATCAGGTCTAGCCAGAGACTGATGAAGTAGTAAAAATTTAACATCTGGACTGTCTCTTTTCTCATCTATTTCCTTTCTCTTCCAAGAAAAGCCCTGTGCAAAGAGGCCCTAGGACTCAGATAAGAATCCCTTTTATGAACAGGTCCTTCAGCTAATGATGACAGGCCTCATTCTTAACAGCATGGAGTCTCCAAGGCTTCTATTTAAAGTCAGCAGGAGAAGCAAATGCTCAGTAGTTCCAAAAAATTAAAAAAAATAAAAAGAGTGGTCAGATTCTGTTCTTTGAGAGTATCCACTGCAGAAATGAATCTGAATTCTCTTGCTGATAGTTTAATATCAGAATTTTTAATGGACTTTGAAAATAATCTTGGTATTATTTCTCCCCTTTTAACCGCTTTGTAGCTCATGGGCCGGCTCAAGTTTTTTAGANCTGGGGCCGGCTCAATTTTTTTAGATTTTTTTTTTTTTTTTTTTTTTTTTTTTTTTTCTTTTTTTTTTTTTTGCTTCAGGACTGTATCACTGTCATTACAGCAGAATTGCCAATATCTGCAATAAAACATTTCAAGATTTCAAGCCAGGAGGAGGAACAGCCCTCTGAAGAGCGCATTTGAACTGAATATTTTCTTTGGTCAGTAACTCTATTATTCCCTGAGATCCCTTTCATGACTTCTGGAATAAATTTGTCCTTTCTGTGCTGAGTGCCTGCTGTCAGACTGCCCAAGTACCTCTGCAGACAACTCCAGCGTTGAAAGTTTCCAGGATTTCCCATTAGCAGCTTTCACTATGGTCTGCCATCTCATACAGCAAATTTTCTTAGCAGTGCAAGTCCAAAGAGAGAGTGTCAGCAATGGAGCCCCATTTTTTTCCTCATTTTTAATGAAATAATTTCATGCCTTTGCACCTGTATTTCCACAGGTTTCATAACTTGTAATATTGTTCCATCTCCTCCTCATTTACGAAATTATCAAATAATGCAAAAAGAGGATTACTTAGCTGGATTGCGTCTGAGTATGTGAAATGTCTGAAGTCAGTGACCACTGAAATCAAAAGAAGGCTGAGCTCTCAACATTTTGTAGATTATTTTGGTGTAAAATCATTTGTGAACAAAATTGAATTTGCCAGGTTTTGTTTGAGGAGCTGCCTAGATGCAATGATCTGTCAACACAGCCTAGGCTTGCTTGATCTAAAATTTTTAGATTTTTGACTCTAACAAATTGACACTTGTCCACTGTTCAGCTGTGACTGTCTCCTTAGATACTTCTGACACTGAGTTTTTAATTAGTCACATCAGTTTCTAAACCCAGCATTTATGTATGAAGTAGTAACTTATCTCAATAGAGAATGGAACCATGCTTCCGTATCCAATTTCCACTGGTATCAGGGAGTCCAGGATTCCACCCAGCACCTTCATCAGCTCCTCTAAAATAGATAAATGCATAGTTATACGCTGAACAGTTTCTTCCACTTATTGCCAGAGATGCCAGACCTTGTTAATTGCATAAGTTTGCCAGCTGTTTACAACTATCAATTTTTAAACAATCAGGATGATACTTCTTATGTTGGCATTCAGTCATAAGATGTTTATTTGCTTGTTTTGTGGTAAAAATAGAGGAGCAATCTCCAGGGAAAAAAAGCCCAAACAAGCACATGACCACACACAGCTTCCTCTTCTGAGAAAATTAGTGGTTACATAATTTCATTTACTCATATTAAAATTTCTGGCATCTTTTCCTCTGATGCCTTCCCCACTGGTAACTTCTGATTGCCAGGTTCAAGTTTCTGCCCTGAAGAGAAGGGACTGATGCAGTGACTCAGATGTTGAACCAAACCCACTACAAGGAGGGAGGAATACATCTGGTATTGCCCCTAGCCCCATGTTTGCCTCAGACAGTGTAAAGGAGCAAAATATTTTATTCAGACTCAAGTGAAAGGAACAGAAGCTCAGGACAAAGCAAACCAACAGTGGATGAGTTCTTTAAGTTGTAAAACAGTGGTCCTGGGAAAAAATCAGGAAAAAAAGAAATGAATGTCAACATGGAAGAAGTATTTAATAACAATATAAAGCCTAAAATAATTATTCTATTGCATCAAAAACCAATGCACAGTTATCCTATTAATGCTCAGAGGGCCAAAAAAACACCATAAAAATGATCTGCTTTCTGGAGCAATCTAATGAAGTAATATTTCTCAGCAGAAGTGCTTAAAGGACCAAATAAAAGTAGCACAACATTCAGAAGAACTGATCAAACCCAACATAAGCTTGTTTGAACATCATCAAAACTAAGGTCATATCAAACTTACTTAAATATATATATTAAATCCATATATATAAATCCATGGGACCAGATGGGATCCGTCCCAGGGTGATGAGGGAGCTGGTTCAGATGAGAGATGAGCTTGCAAAGCCACTCTCCATCATTTACCAACAGTCCTGGCTCACTGGGGAGGTTCCAGATGACTGGAAGCTGGCCAATGTGATGCCCATTCACAGAAAGGGTGGGAAGGAGGATCCTGGTAATTACAGACCAGTCAGCCTGACCTCAGTACCTGGTAAGGTAATGGAGCAGGTTGTACTGAGTGTCATCACACAGAATTTACAGGATGGCCAGGGTATCAGAGCCAGCCAGCAGGGGTTTAGGAGGGGTCGGTCGTGTTTGACCAACCTGATCTCCTT